>WSXT02213124.1:0-17560 GCA_011762715.2 Neuroterus valhalla | reverse complement strand
CGTCATCACTTTCGAGGTTATTCTTGGTCACTTTGGATGTCGATTTGTAAAAAACTTCCTGTAGAATATCATTTTGGACACCTAGTGCAAAGCCAAATTCAAGGTGACCATCGTCATTACTTCCGAGGTTATTCTTGGTCACTCTGGACACCAATTTGTAGAAAACTTCATGTAGAATATCATTTTGGACACCTAGTGCAAAGCCAGATTGACGGGCACCATCGTCATCACTTTCGAGGTTATTCTTGGTCACTTTGGATATCAATTTTGTAGGAAACTTCCTGCAGAATATCATTTTGGACACCTAGTGCGAAGCCATTTGCACGGGGACCATCGCCATTACTTTCGAAGGTAATGTTTGTCACTTTAGATATTAATTTGTAAAAAACTTCCTGTAGAATATCATTTTGGACACCTAGTAAAAAGCCAAATTCACGGTGACCATCGTCATTACTTCCGAGGTTATTCTTGGTCACTTTGGACATCAATTTGTAGAAAACTTCATGTAGAATATCATTTTGGACACCTAGTGCAAAGCCAGATTAACGGGCACCATCGTCATCACTTTCGAGGTTATTCTTGGTCTCTTTGGATGTCGATTTGTAAAAAACTCCCTGTAGAATATCATTTTGGACACCTAGTGCAAAGCCAGATTCACGGGGACCATCGTCATCACTTTCGAGGTTATTCTTGGTCACTTTGGATGTCGATTTGTAAAAAACTTCCTGTAGAATATCATTTTGGACACCTAGTGCGAAGCCATTAGCACGGGGACCATTGCCATCACTTTCGAGGGTAATATTTGTCACTTTGGATATAAATTTGTAAAAAACTTCTTGTAGAATATCATTTTGGACACACAGTGTAAAGCCAAATTCAAGTTGACCATCGTCATTACTTTCGAGGTTATTCTTGGTCACTTCGGACATCAATTTGTAGGAAACTTCCTGTAGAATATCATTTTGGACTCCTAGTGCGAAGCCAGATTCACGGAAACCAACGGCAATACTTCCAAGGTTAATATTAGTTAATATTCCCTCAATTAAGGTATAGATTTAGGCTATCAGAAGTAAGAATATTCATATCGATACGATCGAGCAAAAATAACAACGAATTTGAAAATCCCCCGCTCGATTATATTGCCATCTCTGGGATCAAAACATAGACGTAGAAAAATGGCGACGAAGAAGACTGCAGAATATTGAGAAATGGAGAATCGAAATGCCTTTTTCTACGCAACAAAAGCGTAAAATAAATAGGTTTTTCACGCATCATTAAATACAAAATTACAGATCTACAGAATTACATATTAATTTTTAATATCTCAGATATTCTAGTTTAATATCTTACATCGTAAGTTTTACCACCTTGATATATGTGGATTCAATATCTCAGACTCTTTTGTTTAATATCTTGGATATTGCTAGGTAAAATCTTTGTTTTAATATCTGTGGATGCTATGATTCAATATCTAGATTTCTGTCCCATAGTTCAATTGCTTAGATATTATCCGGTAATATCTAGATATTCTGTTTTAATATCTATTTTTCTCCGTGCGACTATTTTGTTGAATTATTATATTTGTTCTTAGGAAATGATTCTTTCTATTGGGAAATTAATCTTCTTGTTTGGATATCCACCTTTGTGGTTGGAAAATAAAGTGCTTCAGTTAAATATTTATCTTTTTAGTTGAAAATTCATCTTCTTGTTTTGGAATTAAACTTTTCTGGTTGGAGATTTTCGTTATCGTGAATCGATTTTTTTTATGGTTAGTTTACCTGTCCCAATTTTCGTAAGAAAATGATATTTTTTCGTTGAAAATTAGAGTATTCTCTAATTTTCGACTATAAATATCATCCTATCGAAGATTTATAATGATATTGATATTTCAAATATAATTGTATTGAGTAATTTAAATTTGAGCAATCAGCCACCACGTTGTATCGAAAAACTAGAACTATTCTATCCTTCAAGAATTACGACGAAAATTTAGAAGTGATTGAATACAATTACTGCTCCTCGTCTCAAATTCATTTGTGACATTCTCCCGCGTAAAAAATCAATTTCTCAAAAAAAATTCAATACTTCATGTAATATGTACTTAAATTTGTGTAATTTTCATAGATTTCTCATTAAGTTAAGAGTTTTCATCTGATGAGCAAATGACCTGACCTATTCCAAAACAATCTCAATAATCTCATCCTTGGATTTAAGGCCTCGAAAAATTTTGACTTATTTCTGATTAGTTTCTCGCAAGTGGTGATCGCTCCATGAGTTCAGTATATAAGAGCGATTTGAACAAGAAGACTTACAGTGTAGCGTGCTTCAGATTGCTTGAATAAATAGCGATATACATGTATTAGTTATAGTTATAGGCAGGAAATTATATGCGTATGTATTTGTTTTTAAAATAAGACATTAGGAGACTTGTGAATCAATATATATGACCTTTCGCCGTCCACACACATGTACAACACGTGAACAAAAGCGTATTGAATTTTTTTCCGAATCGACAACACTCTTCACGAAATTGTGGATCAATACTTTGTCAAAATTTCACAAACTGCCAACTCTTTTTTTTATATGCAGCTTTTAAGATTTTAGAATTTGCGGGCTAGAATTTTTCAAATAAATTTTTCCTATCATTCGTAAATTTATATCATATTCCAAAAAAATTATTTATCGAATTGTACAATGGTAACTCTTCCATTTTAGCTCTATCTAGAAGTGACATACTATTTTGTTCAAATTTCGCAAACTTTTTCCACTTTTTGGAACAGTTATTTTTTTCATGTGCATGCATGCAAAGCAGACGATGTTTCTACGTGGTTTATATTATAACCAGGATCGAACCCTGGATCTTCAGCTTGAGCCACCGAGGCTCTTAGAGCTCCAAAAAAACATTATGTTTATTATAATATTTTTTTCATTGCGAAATGATTTTTAAATTAAACAGTTGACTTTAGACCCAACGAGAAGTATGGTTTCGAACCAATTTGCTGTGCTCACAACCTAATCGTTGGACTTTCGAGGAAATAGTTGAATTTTCAACTGATGTTATGAATATTCAAGAAATGGAATCAATGGTAAATTTAGGAACAGAAACTGTTATTTTATATTTCAACCTAAAAGGACGAATTTTCAATCAACTAGTTGAACATGTTCTGATGAGAATGGATATTTTGAATGAAAAAGACGAATTTTCTACAAAACAGCTGAATTTTTAGATCACAAGTAAGAATTTGTAACCAAAAAGTTTATTTTTAATTCAGCAGAAAAGTATGATTTTGATGCCGGAAAAACAAATTTTTCCAAAAAAAAAAAACCTAATTTAAAAAAAAAAATATGTTTCTGCAAGAATAGTTGATATAAAAAGAAAACTACAGTATTTTTCAATCATGAGACGAAATTTAACCCAAAAATATAGGATCCTAAATTTATTACATAATTTTTTGATTGGATTTGTAATCCAAAAATTCGATTTCTCAAACAAAGCAGTTGGACTCGAAAGACAAAACTATGAGGTCACAACTCAAAAATATGAGTTTTCAACAGAATAGTTATGTTCCAACCAGAAACTGAAATTCTTGAATCATGAGACAAATTTTTGATGAAAAAGTTGATTTTTTAGGCCAATGCGATTAAAAAACACAGTTTCCAACAGAGGAACTTGAATTCCAATCAAATAGTTGAATTTCTCATAAAAACAATTGAATTTTTAACAATGCTGTTGAAATTTTGAGCCATGAGCACCAATTTTCAATTCGAAAGCATAAATTTCAAACAAAAAAGTAAGCTTTGATAGTATAGTTTAATTTTGAACACGTAAATAAAAGCTTTCAACGAAGGAGTTGCATTTCCAATCTAAAAAGACAAATTTTCAACACAAAAGTTGAATGGCAAAGGATATTTGGAATCCAAACGAAAATATTGAAAAACGAATTTCCAACAAAAAAAGTTGATTTTCTTTCCAAAGGGACAAATTACTATTAACCAACCATGATTTTTAACAAATCTAAATCACACAAAAATACATACATATAGGTGCATTACGAACTGAACCAGATGAAATTTCTAGCAATGAAGACTGGTTGATGAGTCAAAAATGAAATGCTTAGCAATAAAAGATAACTTCTGTCATATACTTTAGTTTACGAGCGAAAAAGTTTATCTATCGACCGAACAATATGAATTTCAAACTATAAAGTTGAATTTCGAATTATCATTGAAGCAGTTGAATTCCTGGGCCGAAAAAATGAAATTTTCTGCAAGATGGTTGACTTCGCAACCCAAAAGGACGAATAGTGAATGAAACAGTCACATTTTTAAACTCAAAAGATGAGTTTTCTGCGGAAGTTTCTTTTTATAAAAAAGAAGAATTTTCATGCCTATAGGTAGGCCAAATTTCACACAAAAAAGTCAATTCGTCAACCTGAAATTGTTAATTATTGGAAAAGTTTATTTTTTTGATTAGAGGAACGAATATTTACCAGGACGGATCTAACTTTTGGACGGGACGATGAATTTTTAACCCCATAAAAGAAAGTTTGAAACAAATAATCGAATTTTTTATTTTGATTTCACAATTTCTTTTGACAAAGAAAGTATTCTTCAACCAAGTTGTTGAGTTTTAAGGCCGCGGAGACGATTTCACAACCCATTAATATGAATTTCCAGAAAAAAAATTTTTCAATTCCAGCTAAAAAGGCAAATTTTTTACCTGAAGAGTTAATGCTCCGATCGTGAAATATGGATTTTTAACTGGAAAGTAGAATTTCCTATGAACATAATAGGAATGTAACTCGAAAAGACGGATTTTTTAAGAACTCCTTGAAACCCCAAGCCACGTGAACGAATTTTTGATAATGTAGTTGAATTTTGAGTTTAGAAAGATGAGTCGTAAACAAAGCATTTGGTTTTTAATTACAAATCCAATTTCGTACGAAAAAAGAATTCTCATAAAAAATAGTTTATTATCAAAAAAGATAGATATTCAACTTACTAGTTGCTCAGGCCAAAAAGACAATTCACCCCATTTGCAGTCGAATTTCCGAATTAGAAATATTAAGTTTCAACGAAAAAGTTGATTTTGAATCAGATGATTAAAATTCTCTGAAAATTAGTTGTATTTTTGATTGAAAATATGTATTTTCAACCCAGAAAAAATTAGTTCAACTTTTGAGTTCCAATAGAGCAGTTATGTTTCTAAACAGTAAGAATAATTTCTACCAAAAAAATACTAATAATCAACCAAAAAAATTAATTCTTGACTAACAGTGATTGACTGTCAACTAAAAATGGAAATTGAATCAGATCGCATCACACAAGTTCTTCCTAAATTAATTATTATAAAAAATTGTTATTCAAATTGATATTTTTCATTTCACATGTGTGTGATGTAGATTTTGAACGTTCCCAAATAATCCATAATATCCTCTATCGCAACATGCTGAATAATGGATGATACTTTGCTAAACTTGAAATTATTAAACCTAAATTATTCATAAAATGTATGCAATATGCTTCTTAAATTGATATATACTTTTTCAGTGACACAACTTAATTCTGCTAAAACCAATTAGTCGTAAGTATCAATAATGTATACCCAATATTGGAATCTATCAAAACGACTGGATTTTCGATGATAGTACTAAAAAGTGATTTATAAGCTGTTAAATAAATTGCATCGGGTATCATCGGTGACGTTAATAAAAGAAGCGATTTTGGGGAAATTTATTGTCGTAGTTGCAATGAATGGGTACTTCTCTTGACAATAAACGAGCCTCCCTTGTTAATTTCAGTTGATAGAATGCAAAAAATCAGGAAAAAGTAGATCCAATAAATTATATGCCAATTTTTAGAGGGAAAAGATTTGAAGGGAGGTGTTTAAGAGATGCTAGATAGGATAAATGCGAAGGTACTGGTAGAATAAGTAAAGAGTATAGAAAGAGAGGATGGAAGAAGAGTCAAAATGGCGCTGCTGAAATTGAAGAATAGGGAAGATAAGAGGGAGGTCAGACATATGACAGTAAACAAAGAATAGAAGATGATTGGACACGGAAATGAAGGAATATGCAGTATAAGTTAGGAAAAATAGCAGAAGAGGAGAGAAAGAACGGGAAAGGAACATGGGTTAAGTATAGGAAAATGAAAATATAAGATATATGGTGGAATTGAGATGAAGAGACAGAAAAGTTAGCGAAAAGTGTGGCGTCGGGGGACTAGAAGACAAAGGAAGGAAAAAAGGGGGAATAAAAGATAGCAGAGATCAGAAAGAAAAAGGAAAAGAAGGAAAGAGTAAATGGCAAATATGTTACTGGAGTGAAGCAGAATTGAAGAGAAAAGATATAGAATTAATGTGCAATTTGGAACAGAAGGAGGTGGTAGTGATGATGGAAACGTGGCTAGATGAGAAAGGATGGGAAAGAGTAAGAGGAAGGTTACCGAGAGGTTACAGTTGGCAGATTCAAAATGCAAAGAGGGGAAACAGGAGAGTCAGAGCAATGGGAAGAATGTTGATGGGAATTAGGAAGAAACATCTAGCAGGAAAGGATAAGAGAGTGATAAAGGAAGAAATTGGAGGATTATTGGTAGAAGGGATTAAGATTAGAGGAGAGAGATGGAAGACGATAGGATTGTATGGAACTGAGATATGCAGGGGAAATCTATGGAGATGAAAGAACTGATATTAGAAAACGAAAATGGGAATAAGCTTGTAATAGGAGAAGATTTTAATGCAAGAACAGGAGATAGAGGAGGAAGGGAATGGGTAGAAGCCTAAAGAAGAAAATCCAAAGAGAAGATACTGAAGGGAGGAAGTCACTAATGTGCTTAGAGGGAATAGGATGGTTTATCATGAACGGAAATATAGTGGAGGTTGAGGAAAAAGAATATACACATTTGGGAGGTGACAAGGGAACGGTCATTGACTATGTGCTAGTAGAAGACTAGGTAACAGAGAAGGTCAAGAAACTAGGGGTGGGTGAATAGATAGATTCTGATCTCTTTCGATCAATACTGGCGATAGAGGGTGATGAGAGTACTAATGATACGGTAAAAAAGGAAGAAAAAGCGAAGAAAACAGGAAGAGGGGATGGGTCAATAGGAGGAAAAGAGCAACTAAAAGAGAAGCTGAAGGATGTAAAAATGGGAGAAGGAAATGTAAAGGAGGAGATGGAAATAATGATAGGTGAAATAGAAAAAGTGTTAGAGGAAACAAGCAAGAAAGAAGTTAGTGAGGGAGGGGACGGAAATGGACGAGATGTAGAATGTTAAGAGAAAAAGGAGGAAGTTGAAAAGGAACTAAGAAGATGAAGGGAAGAAAAAAGTAGCAGAAATGAATATAGAAGAAAGAAGAGGGAATATCCCGAGAAGTGTGATGAGAAAGAAGAAGAGGAAAATATGAAGCTTGAAGAATAGGCGGAGAAAGCTAGAACAGAAGAAGAAGTTTGGAATGTAGTAAATAAAGAGAGAAAAAGAGGGAAAAGGTTAAACCAGGATATGAAGATGGTAGAATGGAAAAAGTATTCCATGGATCTGCTAGGAGGAGCAGAGAATAAAGTGTGAAAGGGTGGAAGAGAGGAAAGGGAAATAGACGAGGTAGAGGACACAGCAAAAGAATAAGTATTTAATGTTTTAGTGATAATGAAACAAGGGAAAGCTCCAGGTCTGGGTGAAATTACAAATGAAGTATCGGAGCATGCTCCCCATATTTTCATATTGAACTAAATGAATGAACTAAAGGAATGGGCATGGATAATGTGCAATAGAGTATGGAGAAGAGAGGATTTATCAGCTTGATCTTAGACTTGGAAGAAACAATGAGCAGAAAAGGATAGAGGGGTGTTAAGGTGGGAAGAGTAAAGATATATATACTGGCATACGCAGATGATATAGTAATGATGGCAGAAGATGAAGGGAGAATAGCGGGTCTAATAATAGGATTGGAGAAATACTTAGATGAGAAGAAATTAAAATTTAACGTGGGAAAGACGAAGATAATGAGGTTTATAAAAGGAGGGGGAAGAATAAATTATGGGCTGGGAGATGAAAGGGAGTGAAAATGTAAGAAACAAAAGAGTTAATATATTTGGGATACACCCTGCAAACAAATGGAGCTCATAAGGCACATATAAGAGAAAGGATAAAAAAAGTATTAGGGGTAATTGAATAGGTATGTAACATAGGAAAAAGAAGATTCAAGAAAGATCGGAAAAGAAGAATGTGGTTGTTTGGTATCCTGGTATGGCCGGTTTTAAGATATGGAGCACAAACAGGTGATGAAAGGAAAAGGAAGAGATGGAAAGGTTGCAAGAACGATATATGAGATGGACTTTAGGAGCGAATTGGAGGACACCTGGATATATGGTGAGAGAAGAAAAGCAAAGAGATGAATTGAGTATCAGAGCAGGGGAAAGAGCATGGAAATCCGTAGGAAGCTGAGGGAGGGAAAGGGAGGGGATTCAGCGCAAGAATGTCTGAAGGAGGTGGAAGAAAGGAGAGGGAGTGCGATTAAGTTAACGAAATGAGAAGAAGAAAGAAGGGAGTTCCATACTGATAGACATATAGGGGAGGAAATTGGAGTGAGCTCTAAAGAGTTTGAAGAAAGAGATAAGGAAAATTCATTAAAAGAAAAATTAGGAAGGATTAAGGAATCAAAATATAAGAAATGGTGTACTGTAATAAAGAGCAAGGACTACCAAAGTATTTGGAAAAGGGGTGGGGAGAAAGAAGATGGACAAGAATAGAAAGATTAAGATTCGGGAATGAGCCATGGGAAGCGATGCATTGAGGAGGAAAGAAAGTGCAGAATATGTGAATGGGAAGAAGAAAAACGGGATCATGTATAGGGAGTATGCATGTGGAGAATGGTAGATAAAGGAATTAAGTAAAGGAACGTAAGAGAGTAAAGTAAAGAGATTAAAAGTAAAGGAAGTAAGAGAACGCAGTAATGGTTTCGGAGGAGGGAGGACAAGGAGAGGAGTGGATGAGGGAATTGTAGAAAGCTAGATGAGGGCATTGTAGGAAGCTAGATGAGAGAATGAGATATAAGGAAAGAATAATTGTCTAAAGGGAAAGTTTGAGGCGGAGGAGAAGTGAAAAAAAGGAAAGGGAAGTCACACAGAAAAATAAGATAGATAAAATTCTACAGTAAGAATAATCAGATGTAAGTAGAACTAGATGGGGTTGTGCGATTTCTCTCTCACTCGTACGCTCGAATCGCTCAAAACGCTCAAGCACTCAATCACTCGTAGTCCACTCGCTCGCTCATCGTGCATCCGTTCGCTCGCTGGTCGTCCGTAAGTTACCCCGTCTCATTGCGTTATGCGTTAAAATAAGAATTTTATATGTATGTATGTATATATCAGAAAATAAGTTAGGCTAAGAGAAATAAAGAAAATGTTTGTATGTGAAGGAACGTAATTTATGTAAACCTTGAAGGAAGCATTAGGAATAAAAAAGAAGAATTAAATGCCAGTCTGAGATATTCAGTTCCACCTTATCCAAATTGGTTCCATTACTTGTGAAACGAATTAACATGGTTTTTTTACTCAATAAGCTTTACAATGTTGACTCAGTTATCCTGAAATTCTTGCAACGAATTTCCTATTCATTTCAGAATTAATGAAGTTTGCACCAATTATTCAAGAACTGGAACTGGGTTTTCGAACCAGTGATTTATGTTGATTGTTGGCTCATTGTTAATTAATGTGAATGCGAAATTTATAAGTAGTTAAGTAAATTACTGAATATATTAAGACTTTAAGGAATATCTCAAGGGCTTTCGAAATTTCAGTGAAATTTTCGAGAACATTCCAACTCTGAAGATGAATTAGCGTTTATACGAAAGAATTATTTTTGGACACGAGACGATTTTCTTAAATTTTTCACTTTCTGAACGTCCTGCTTGAAATTGTTGGTTTTTTGGAGATGCAATTTGGAATTCTATATGATTCACATAATTCGAGAATTAAAACCTCAGGACTTAAATTATTTATTGGAATAGATGGAAGGAAATACATTCTCATTATATGGACCAGAAATGATTGAAGTTTAAAGATAGAAAATATACTTTCTTGCTTGTATGACTCATTTCCAGAGAGATTCATTAGTTTCAGGCAAACAAACACAAATTTTGGTTCGTGGGTGTCCTCGTTCTAGTTTCAGCCACAAACGTAAAACAATTTTAATTAGCAATTCCAATTGAAAGTTTTCCAGTTACATATTCTCAAAACCAGCAGAATACGAGTAGATACATTTGAGAAAAGCTTTTGGAAATTCATTCTTGTTTATTTTGAACCTGAATAATTAAAGGCGATCATAATAATCCGTCTGTGGAAATATTCATTGTCGAGTTATTCATTTACACTGTAGGTACAAAATCCCATTATACGAGTACTTATTTGAAGAGGTTGAATTTTTCTCAATTATTCTTCGGTTATTTTGGCTCTCGAGTCCAAATTGGTCTCTGCTATTCAAGAAATTCAATGTCTTAAGTTCAGATTTGAAGTTTCAATTTCAATACCGAAAGAATTCTGCTTGGAAAAACTGGAAATTTTCTCTCGAAAAATTAGACTTTATTAGAATCTTTTTTTTTCTTTAGAAATGTATGAAATTACCTTTCCCTTAAATTAGGACAATATTCTGTATTATATGAACTGCTCTTTTTTTTAAGGAGCCTCCCAAAAGAGTTCGCAGGGGGTCCTTCATCTTTCACGTTACACCACTGGTATCCAAAGTTGATATTTTTTACAGGATTTCCGAAAGTCCTAATTATAACACGATCTCTCGAAAAACGAGAAAAAAATTGCTTCAGTGTGGATTTGAATCAGGAATGCCACACTATGTATAAGTGGAGCGTTATACCAATTACGCCAATGAGGCTTCGAAAATTTAATTTTCAATACTATTCTAATGAGTACCAGTCAATAATTATTGAATTAATCATTTCATCGATCATTACAAATTCTTAAATAATAACTTTTAGACGTATATATAAAAAATAATAATGTCCAATAACACAGCCCCCCATAAAAAATCGATTTTAGCATTCGGTGGTCAGACCATGTTTACTATGTGTTTTTGGGGTCGCTGAATCTGAACCCAAAGTCCATTTTACCCCATCACGTCGGGTTTTAGACATAACCTCAAAAAGACAAATCCGAAAAACTTTTACTTCATCACGTCAGGTTTTCGACATAATCTCATTTTTGGGTGTCTGTGGAAACTTTTCGAGGTTAGGTCGGAAACCTGACGTGGTGAGGTAAAATGGACTATGGATTCGGTTTCAGCGACCCAACAAGCATATAATATGGTCTGGCACTCATACCAGCATAACTTGTCATTTGAAGGTGTCTGTGAAGACTTTTTGAGGTTATGTCAAAAACCTGATGCGACGAGGTAAAATGAACTCCGGAATCAGTTTCAGCGACCCAAAAAACATATTGTAAGGTCTGGTACTTAGTCTAGCATTACTTATTATATTAAGGGATCTGTGAAGACTTTTTAAGGTTATGTCAAAAACCTGGTGCGACAAGGCAAAATGAACTCCAGATTCAGATTCAGCGACCGAAAAAACATATTGTATGGTCTGGCACTTAGACTAGGAATACTTTCCATTTTAAGGTGTCCGTGAAGACTTTTTGAGGTTATGTCGAAAACCTGATGCGACGAGGTAAAATGAACTCTGGATTCGGCTTCAGCGACCCAAAACACATATAATAATGTATGTCATTCAGAGCAGCATTACTTTTTATTCAAAGGTGTCTGCAAAGACTTTGAGGTTATGTCCCAAAGCTGATGCGACGAGGAAATATGAACTTCTGATTCGGTTTCAGCGACCCAAGAAAACATATAATAATGTATGTCATTCAGATCAGCATTACTTTTCATCCAAAGATGTCTGCGAAGACTTTTTGAGGTTATGTCCAAAACCTGATACGACGAGGTAAAATGAACTCCGAATCCGGTTTCAGCGACCCAAAAAACATTTAATGCGGTCCGGCAC
Source organism: Neuroterus valhalla (assembly GCA_011762715.2). Taxonomy (NCBI): domain Eukaryota; kingdom Metazoa; phylum Arthropoda; class Insecta; order Hymenoptera; family Cynipidae; genus Neuroterus; species Neuroterus valhalla. Next base: position 5,553 of record WSXT02213124.1, on the reverse strand, counting down.
TCAGACCAGCATTACTTTTCATTTCAAGGTGTTTTTGAAGACTTTTTGAGGTTATGTCATAAACCTGATACGACGAAATAATATAAACTCCGAATTCGGTTCCAGAGACCCCGAAAAACATATAATATGGTCCGGCTTTCAGACCAGCATTACTTTTCATTTCAAGGTGTTTTTGAAGACTTTTTGAGGTTATGTCATAAACCTGATACGACGAAATAATATAAACTCCGAATTCGGTTCCAGAGACCCCGAAAAACATATAATATGGTCCGGCTTTCAGACCAGCATTACTTTTCATTTCAAGGTGTTTTTGAAGACTTTTTGAGGTTATGTCATAAACCTGATACGACGAGGTGAACTGGACTCGAGATTCGGTTTCAGCGACCCAAAAAACATATAATGTACATGATCGGGCACTTAGCCCAGCATTATACTTTTCATGTCACGGTTTTTAAAGACTTTTTGAGGTTATGTCATAAACCTGATACGACGAATTAATATGAACTCTGGATTCGGTTTCAGCGACCCAAAAAAAAAAAAAAATGATGTACATGGTCTGGCACTTAGCCCAGAATTATACTATTCATTTCAGGGTATTTTTGAAGACTTTTTGAGGTTATATCACTGATACGACGAGGTAAAATGAACTCCGAATTCGGCTTCAGTGACCCAAAAAACATGTAATGTACATAGTCCGGCACTTAGTCCAGCATTATACTTTTCATTTTAGGGTGTTTATGAAGACTTTTTGAAGTTATGTCAAAAACCCGATGCGACGAGGTAGAATGAACTCCGGATTCAATTTCAGCGACCCGAAAAACATATTATATGGTATGGCACTCAGACTAGCATTAATTTTCATTTCAAAGTGTTTTTGAAGACTTTTTGAGGTTATGTAACAAACCTGACGTGCTAGGGTTTTTTCACTTTGGATTCGGATTCAGCGACCCCAAAAACATATAATAAACATGGTCGGACCTCCGGACACTCAAATCGATTTTTTTGTGTAGCTGTGTAAGTATCAAGTTTATTCCACATTGATGAGAATTGTGTTATAGAACAATATTGCCACAGTGATGCAATACTTCTAGTTTCCTTCTATTCAAGTTGCCATGAATAATTAGGATAGAACTGCTAGAGCCTCGATGGCGTAATTGATTTAACGCTCTACTCGCGTATTCTAACGTTCCTGGTTTAAATCCGAGACAAGACAGAATTTTCTTGTTTCTGGAATTATTTATCCAAATACATTTTTAGTTCGATCATTCCGAATTCCAGATTAATAACTCAAAATATGGGAGCTTTTCGGATCCGAAATTCGTACCTTTTTTGGTATAAACTTTATTCAATTTTTTTCTATTTGAATAGTTAAATGCGTAAGTCGATATTTGATTTATTGTTTATTTCGGAGAAAACCCCTTGTGGTAAATGCATTCTCTGCATACGAATGATTTATAGAGGATTATTAAATTCAAATTTTTTTAGGTTCCTGAGAAATAATAGGAATTCATGGACACAATGGTGGATTGGATCGATGCTTCAATTGTTATTTAAACTCAACTCGAACTCTTGTTGCTCCTCTAGGAGGGAACAACAGGGCTCTAACCAGCAGCCGCGCAGAACCTACCCGATCAATTTTCGCTTGAACTGTTTCATTCATTGAAGAGGGTTTTGAATAACGATCCTATCGAGTTGAGAGTAGTATTTAACCCTCCCCCACGATTGAGAAACGTTCATTTATTCTGTTGTCTCACGTTCTCTTGTTAAGGTCCGTTCAAAAACTGCGCTACAGTATTTAGAGCACTTCTTTCTCCCCACCCTTCAGGGGCGGGTCCAGAAGGATATTTCGGGGAGGGGGGGGGTCAAAATAAGGGAAAAAAGTACACCTTATGCACATCTTAAGCGCACTATCCTGGAATATATCAAACACCCAAGAAGACATAACTTATCCTCGCTTCACACCCTTCCTAATATATAACTAATCACTCAGTTGTCCAATTACCCTGACGCTCGCTTAGACACCATTATATATCGCTTGCAGTGATCGTCTTGTACGTCTTTTTCGTTCATTTACAGGGGCTTTTTTCTGGGACGTGCCTCAAGCTAAATATTTGATTCGCACATATTCTCCTTAGCATGGAACCACATTAACGTTTTTAGGTCCTTTTCCTTGTTATTCCTCTGAATTTATTATTAAGTAAATAAGACAATATTCTGCTTACAGTACTCAGTAAGGCTTATCGCTCTATATTTATTAGAGAGCCTTGATCACCCTTCACCTTGTAGATTCGGACGATAATCGCCTTTCTCCAATCATTTGGAACTTCACTGTTTACAGCACACGAATTCGAAAATTCATATAGACACACAAACAGAAATCCGTCACCATCCTCAAGCATTTCAGAGGTAACATGATCCACAAAAGCAGCCATACCATTCTTTAGTTTTTTAATTACGGAGATAATAATGTCGATACCGATTCTGCTTCTTTAAAAAATCACTCATATAAACTCTAACTTTGTCCGAATTCCATAATATTTCATTATCAGCATTCTCAATTCCAACTCCCGTGACATCATTCAACAAGTTTCAGAAGGTATCTTCTGTCTCTATCAAAAGAAGAAAATAATGCTACAATAAACAGTCTTTTGATTTTCACTTTTATTCCAATCCAAAGTTATCTAGGAGACTTACATGCATACTTGTTGACATGCTGTTTTGCTCTCTCATTCAGAATAAGATTGACTCTCTGGCTTCAAATCACCTGGGACTTTAAACTCTACCTTATCAATCTCGCACCCCTTTTTCTCCGTTCCCGATACGCACAAAATATCAAGCTTCTATATGCGCATAGTATCCCGCAACTCCTTTCCCTTCAGATCATCAGCACCTCTTGCATTCCACACTCAGCCTTCATTCATCACCTGAAACTTTTAAGGTGGCACGCGGTATGTTAGTAAAAGTGTCAGTTCTGTCAATGGAAGCTCTATTATGATTTGTATTATTCATTGTTGAGAGTATCCAGACATCGAGAAGGAAAAAGGAGAAATGAATGAAGCCAGAACAAAACGAGTTATTATTGGTTGTGTTGCATATCGAGTAGGGCACCAGTCTCCTTCAGTTTAGTCTCTGAAGGATAAAGACAGAGCATGTGTTCATCAATGTAAATAAAATTATGAATGCTCAAGTTCCTGCAAACTGGTGAAAGAAAGCTTGAATTTTCTACCGAATAGTCAAATCCTCTTCCCATCATGATAATTCTTCATACCGAATCAAATTTTATTTTAAAAAAAAATTGAATTTCCGATCGGAAATTTCGAATCTTTCTCCATAATTGATGAACTTACAACTCCAAAGTACAAATCTTCAACAAGCAAATGGACCTTTGACCAAAAAAGACAACTTCAATAATGTGGTTGAATTTTGAACAAAAAAATTTAGTTTCATTGCAAAAACTAAAATTTAAAAGAAAAACTTCTAATTCTAACCACAAAAAGTAAATTCTTTTCCGGAAGAGCAAGTTTTTAACAGAGAGCACCAATTTCCCACTCGAAAGGACGAGTTTCCAACGAAACACATGAATTTTGCATACAATACTTAGACTTTCAAATTTTAAATGGTAACTTTCAAGAACAGAAAAAGTTTTTATTACAAAAGTGAACAATCTGTAACCAAATAGTAAAAGTTCCAGCGAAAAAAGTAACTTCTACAAAGAAGAATAATTTTTTTAGCAAGAATACAAATTTTCAACAAATATAGGAAAAATTTGAATTTTATCCTGACGTGACGTGTCTAAAACAATAAAATAGAAATTTAATTCAAAAACGAAAACTGCAATAGTTGATATTCTAACCCGAAAAGCAAAGCATTTTTAAAATGCGGAATTTTGTACCCAGTGGGCCGAACTGTGAAGAAAACAGTTGAATTTTCAATACAATAAGACGAATTTCACGAGAAAACTTTATTTTTAACCAAAAATTTGATTTTTCTTCGAAAATAGTTTATTTACAACATAAAAATTGCGATTTTTAACTCAGAAACACGAATTTCGAACAAAATAATAGGAAGTCCTCACGAAAAAAGTGTTTTTACAATAAAATAGTTGAATTTTCAACCCAAAAAAATGAAAAATTTCAATCTCAGAAGTTGGATCTGAAATCCAAGAAGGCAAGTTTTAACTCCGAAAATATCAGATTCCAACGAAAAAATAATTATTGAAACAAAAAGTAAATGCTTGAATAATTTTTCAACAAAACAGTTTAATTGCGAGGATATTTAGATGAATTTTCACCAAAAAGCTGATTTCCAACCAAATAGCTGAGTTTTCTATATAAATAATTTATTTTCGAACAACACAGTTTTATTTTCATGCCGAAAATTCACATTTTGAACACGAAAATTTAAATTAATGGAAAAAGCGTATTTCTAGTAGTATTGTTGAATTTTACACCCAAAAACGTAATTCTTGAACCGTTAAATATACATTTTTTTCGGAACACTTAATTTTTTCAGTCAACAAAACGAATTTTGCACAAAATATCACAATTTTTATCCTGTAAAGACGAGCAGTACACAAACGGTTTAATTTTGAAACTAAAGGACGAGTTGTCTGAAAAAAGTTATTTTTATCAAAAAAAGTTTAACTTTTATGCAAAAAAAAAAAAAATTTGTACGAAAATTTCGAATTTCTAATTTGAAAATGTGAATAATCAAATGAGAGTTCTATTCTAGTCCAAAAAGAAGAATTTTCAAGAAAACAGACAAATTGTTGAGCCAAAAAGACGAATTTGAAACATAAAGCTAAATTTTTAGGCCTTCAAGACGCATTTCCAACAGGAAACCTTACCCTCAAACAGATGTTCGAATTTTCTGCAAAAGGGTTCAAAAAAGGATTTACAAAAAACAGTTGAATTTCTGAGCCCATAAACAAATTCCCAACCTGAATATATATGTTGACAACCAAAAAGCTCATTTCCAATGATGTAGTTGAATTTTCGTTCGCAAAAAATTTTTCAATAGTAAAATATGATTTTTGGACAAAATACTTGGATTTCCGATTAACCTTATATAACTTCAACCAAAAAAGACGAATGGCTTTAAAAAAAGTTGAATTCCCGAACAAGAGAAGCTAATTTCCTTCAGATTAGTTATATTTTCCACGCAAAAAGTTGAATAGTACGAAAGAAAGTTAAGCTTTAGAACGAAAATGATCCCATAAAGAGAAAACTTTTTTCACTGAAAATTTTATTTGATATCTCGGTTCAACAAATGTCCATCTATTCTGAATATCGTAGAAATGTTTCGAAAAATTGATAAGGTAAATTGGTCAGTGCAGCAGGTTTCCGGTTTTCGGATTTTCAAGAGAGTTTCCTTCCATAACTGATCAAGATGATTGAAATGAAAATTTTAGAAGGAAGTTCTATACTTGTTCATTGACGGACCCCTCCGAAGCTCAGTTGGTAGAGCCTTCGTCTGAATAACGAAAGGTTCTGGGTTCGGATCCCAGCGGAGCAAGGAAGACGGTCCTCCTGTCACAGGAAGTTGTGATTAATT
>WSXT02213113.1:0-17561 GCA_011762715.2 Neuroterus valhalla | reverse complement strand
AAATATTGTAAATACAATTTACCCTGGTTGGTTGGTTGTGTCGGGTGGAGGAGGTGGGACTCGCCTTGCAAACACGTCTTCGCCGTGAGTCCTGTATCATTTGAGCACGGATTAGATGTTGAAATGAGCTGAGAGCTGCAATATGATGTGTTTGGCTGATAAATTTGTTCGTAAATCCTTTGTGGAACCTTATTACAAACCTTAATGTGTTAAATAAACTATCATCAGATCTGGAAAATGGCGTTTTTACGGGACTATACAACTTACTTATACTATAATTTAGACCTTTTTCTCAAATACAATTAAGGAATAACAGGTCTGAAAGTGTTCTTTATTAGGAAAATACAATTAGGAAAACCATTTTGAATAGTTTTGACATCATTACAAATAAAAAATACAACTTTCATGGGTTTTGGCACATGTTTATAAGTCGTCGAAATCATGAAGAATCGTGTTTTTACGATACAACCTGCAACTTTTGCCTTTTGCTGAAATTCAGTTAAACAGTAATGGGTCTAATTATTTTTTGTATGCATTAATGACACTCTTCATAACCCTCTTTTCAAAATTAGAACAAAATAGGTTTCCTTGTAATTCTCGCATGTTTTGGAAAATTACCGATATTTTTACTTTTTTGGTAACTTAAGGCTTTCTGCGCGATTTCAAATTTTGACATTTCTAATTTTGTTCATTTTTCCCTTTATAATGACGCCTTTGCGCAAGTTTTCTGCGCTATTAGAATTTTATCACAGAAAAAACGCGTTTTTCGACATTAGAATATAAATTTGAAAAATTGAAAGCAAGCAAAATAATATCCTACCAACGGATACTCAGAAATAATTGAAAGATTTTAGCTTCTTTGATACTTTTTGTCCATACATGTTTGATTTAAATCTAAAAAAAAATTTAATTTTGTTTGGAGAAGTTTAAGATCTATATTTTTTAGAATTCTATCCAAAATGAATTTGTTAATTACCTTTGGTAAAGATTCTTTTTGTATATGTAAAAGTAATGTTATTTACAGAATCACTTGCAGAAATTGTAGGTTACGTGGGACGGACTGGTTGTCCCATCAGCTCTCTGAATTAGCAGGCTCACGGCCGAGTGCACAGCAATTCAAGGACTGATCAACCATGGGAGAGGAACATTCATTTAAATCTTTTGAATCTAACTAAACTAGATGGTCATTCAATTATTTCTGGTAAGTTTTTTCAGGCGCTCGATTTATAATCCGTCGTTGGAAGACAATGGCTTATGAGAGTAAAGGGAAAAAGTTTCATAGAAAAAAGTTGATTCACTTTTGAAGAAATTAAGATATGAACACTTGCAATACAAAACGAGATAACTAACATTTTTGACAAAAATAGTTTTTTTTTGCATGAAAAATAAAAAAAATAAAACATGTTTTTTTAGATATATTTATTCGAAATATCTTTTTTAATATAGTAATAAAGGGAATTTTTTAAATGTCCAACCTCATAACTTTTTTTCTAACAGTTTTTTTACCATATTCCTCTTTTCAAAATTATTGAGTACACCAAAATAATAGAATAATTTATTTAAAAAGGAGGAGCTCTTGAATAAAACTATTTGCTACTTTTTATATTAATCGAATTCTAAACAAAAGCTCAAATAATCATTTTCTGGAAAAAATAATTTTTATAACGTTCTTTTCTTCAAACACTTTTCGTCACGATCAAAAACGATATTTTCCATAATTATCCTCTATTCATTAAAAAATAACGGGAACCTTTCTTCTTCTTATAGACGTTTAAGAGAAAAAAAAACACAATTCTTTTGGATAGAATGTTCAAATTCTTTTTTAGCCTCCCCGTATCTTGGGAGCAATTTTGTTTCTATTCTAAAAATAGATTTTTAATTACTATTCAACGACGATTTTCAAAACCGATGAAAATGGTATCGCAAAATTATTGAATGATTAACTAGGAGTTGGTGGTTTTTTCCTAATCAAAATAATTCTCCTCCAAAGTGAATATCTCAAGATGACGTTTTCATCCTTTGCGTGAAATGAAAATTGAACTTTTTATTGTAGTCTGTAGACAAGTCTGTTCCAATTTTAGATCCCTGTCGCTTTGAGATTGTGAACTTCCAAACTCTATTTCTCGGAACTAATTTTTTTTTTTTTGGTCAAACGTTTTTGGCTTTAATTTAGAAATACCTCAGCTCAGGCGCGGATTTCTGTATCGTCTCTAAATCGTGATTTCGATTTTACAGAATGTTTTTTCACTCTTCTGAAAAATTCTGATCCTGTTGGTTATCTAGCTTCATTTACTGCAACTCTCCATATAATGTGAATCGGTGGAAAACGTCAGGAAGTAGATAAAGGAGACATATCTAAAACATCGGGAACTGTAACATTTTTACAGAATAGATCGTGCAGTCCCAAGGTAGGATGAACCTTACCACTATCTTGTAACAGAGTAAGGTTAAGGGAGTACCCACGGCAATAGAATTACAAATGAGAATCGTTTGATTTTTGGATGATAGTTGTATTGAAGTGTACTGAAGCTCTGGTTAAAATTTTAGAACCCTTCAGAACCTCGTACTCGAGAAATCAATGATTAAAGATAACATGTATTCTTATGGGAAAACGCACTTTTTGTGGTACATAAAAAGATTGACAAATGGAAAAATTCTGAAATAATTCTGACATATGTAAAATATTTTCTCAGATCTATATCTGCTTTGTAAAGTATCAATCAGAGCCTAACTGCCAAACAGAAATAGAAGCAATAGACAGTAGAATTATAAAAATTTGAAGAATGAATATATAGAATATGAGAAGGATGAAATTCGTGTATAAGGCTGTCACAAAAGTTTAATGTGTCAAATAAGAATTCGCCAAGTAGAGGGCTCTAATAATACGTGTCACAAGGTCCATTCTAAAAAATATACATGTCCATCCAGGGAATAGTTACTGGGGGTCTAAACATTATGTGCTCAAAACAGAAAGTTTGAATCTGACCATTTTCAGGGATAATTTTACAAAATTATATTGTCTTACTTCAGCGACAGAAAACTAGGAGGCAGGTATTCTACACGGAGAAACTCAAACACCATTGATCCTTGCGTTTGACACGACCCAGTCGGTGACTTCCCATGCAGGTGAGGTCATTCGATCGCTTAATTCGTGCGAAGACATTTGACTTGTCCGACCACACTGCTGTTCGACGTACAGTATTGATGTCCAGGCCCTATGAAGCAGCAGTTGGTGTTTCAGCATGTTTGGTTCTGTATGCTAAGAATGCTTTAGTATCAATGCCTGTTTGGAAAAGACAGGATCTTATTCATTGAGCTAGTACAGGGTGTCTAGCGGACGAGCAGGAAAAAATTCCAGTACATTTCCCGTAAATTTTCCCGCAGATAACGCATTATTTCCCGTACAAGTTGAAAGAGTGTTGACTGTATAATTTTTATTCTGAAATCTTTTACATCATTTAAATCGAACCATTGAACGAATTATTCATTTGTGTTTAATTTTGTCTCAGGCTGAGGCAAATTGAAGTTCTTTTTGGAGAAGATTTTGAGAGGTCCTCGTGAGATAGATCTAAACAATTTGATTGTATTCTTGACGACGATTTCTACATGAACATACATATGAATCGAGAGTAAAAAAATCTCTTCAAATCCAACTTCTTTTGTATTTCTCCTGTCAAACTGCATCGTTCCTCGTCCAGTGTCACTCTATGCTTTTCAAGTTCTTTGATTTCTTGCGTTAAGGCTCTTCTTTTCTCTCATTCTCTATCTTCATTGAGTCTTTTCTCTCGTTGCTCCTGTAGTGTCTTTTTATACTCGCTATATGCGTTTTGGAAAGCATGTATCATAGATGGAATAATTCCGATGTTTGTTACGCCTCTGTTGGCTGTAATTGCATCAAAAATGTGACACTGGGCTATCAATGACCTTTCTGTCTGATTTTCGACCAAACATCCTTCATACACTGAGAATCCTCGCTTAACAGCAGGGATAGTACACAAATCATGGACATGAAGGTTTTCAAATTCTGAAATTCTTTTTTCGACCCAAAAACTTCATTCCAGAAATGATCTAAACGAGTTTCACTCCAGGAGAAATTCGCAAAGCTTACTTTTGCTCTGGGAAGATCAATCAATTCCTAATACCCGTGGAAAACTTTTTCAGCAAGGCTAGATGCAATCACATTTTTCCCAACAAAAATTTCGAGAGCTTTCTTCAAACGTTTTACTCCTGCAGCGGTGGAAACAATTATTTCTGGGTTTAAGCATGTAATTGCTTGAGTCAATGGATATTTTAATGGGGAGCGATCCAATAGTTTGCAAATGAATGCTTGCAAACATTTTCTGCATTCTCGGAGGAATAAAAGTGCTTCCCTTGTCAAAGATTTTGCAAGTTTGGATGAAGCTTTTTCGGTGCCGAAACCAATGTCGATGTCTCTTACATTTCTCAGGTCTTTTTCATCATTAACGTCAATATCCTCGATTGCTGTTGTTTCTAAAACTTCACTTTTGACGATCCCTTCCATGGTTGATTGAAGAATTCTGGGCAAAGACGTATGGAGAGACGGCGCAAGCGGACAATCACTTTGAAACTCTTCAAGAAATGGGTTGATTTCATTAGCCAACATCTCGAAAAAAGCCAGCTGAGCATGAAGATAATCATCGTTCAAACATTTTTCGACAATTTCAAAACTCTCACAAGTCAGTTTCTCGTGTTTTGGACGTTTTTTGAAAGACTCGATGTACGCTTCCAAAAACGGCAAAATGAGTGATGCTCTTTGCACAACGGGTATATTTTCTAATTATCGAATGTCACAGAATTTCATTGGAAATTGTTGACATCCAGTGATTCGGATGAAATCCCCTCGCCGAGCTGGTACATCCTTGGACAGATTGTAAAGAGCACGAAGAAAATTTGTGAGATTCCATGAAGTTGGGACAATCCCGGTTTTGAAAGCACCGTGCACAGTATGAAGACCGCAAGATCCAATGTCCAATAGTAGAGGATACTCTTCATCACATTTTCGTTCTTCACTGAAGAGTTCCAAAACTTTAAAATTTACATTCGTCCATCCATTGACAGTTTTTAAATTTTCTTCAAGTCACAATTCTTCATAGACTCTTTCAGTCCTTTGAGCAGTTATTCGGCAGTTGTACGCTTGAGGAAAACAGAAGTGAAGTAACGAGTTTTTACTTCATCAGCGTGAGAGTCCCAATATCGAATCGTAATATCCATTTGTTGCGATTGAGAGTACTAGTTAAAACTTTCATCAAAGCCCACAACGAAAAAATCACATTTTTAGAAATTTTTTAAATCTCAGAATAAAAATACGGACCAAGACCATATGTGATGGAAGAAGAAATTTTGTCTTTCCTCAATTTTCTGTTTTTAGCAATCTGGCTATCGGAAAAAATATGTTTCATAAGCAAACAATCACTTTCAGAGTTCCGAAGGGAACGATGTGTACAAACCGTCTGAAGAACCCAGGAAATTTCCGCTTTCAAAACAGTTTTTTTGGTCAAATATGATTCCATAGATTTGCTCTGTTGATTATCAGATTTCGGCATGGAAGTAGGTACAACCGCTTTTTTCGCATCGACTGAAAATTCTGACGTCGATGTTTCTTGATAATTTTTGAAGTAGAAGAATCAGAGGATGAAGGTTTGGTTTCATCTCTGAACATTATTGGCAATGTTGACTCGACAGCAGCAGCTGCTTTTTGGTGTTTGGAACCTTTCTGATGGCTGTTGAGAGCTGATTTCCCTATGCTTGCAGTTGAAATTTCACAGTTTTTGCAGAATTTGCAAATTGCTGAGTAGTCATCTTCAGGATTTGCCATTAACCATGAAAAATAATTTTCCCATGACGATTGATATTTGGTTTTTCCAAGAACCTGGCGTAATGACATTTTTCTCTACTCGCAGCCCAACTGTACAATTGAAATGATACATTTTTATGTAATTTTGAATTTGAATTTTGAAATTCCATTTTAAATTCAAATTTTGAAAACTTTTATGATAATTTTATCAAAGCAGTCAATTGGATACCAACCATTCTTTCAAAATTATAAATGAATACTTCCTTCAAATTCAAGAACAAATAAAAAAAATTCAATATCCAATCATATGTTATGCTTATACTATGTATTTTGATGATCATGTTTTATGTTTATACTTCTCTTATTATGCTTGAAAGAAACGCCATTTTTATATATATTATTTGAATTCATTAACGTTTTAGTAAAAAAATCTTTGGAAAATGGCCAGGCTATCGTTTCTATCAATTGAACATAGAACTGTATCATTCTTCATTTTCATGTCGACATGAAATGAGAGAATACATCATGTATCAAATCAAATACTGAGAAATAGTTGAAACATAAATTTAATTAGTATTTCAATGATAAGGGAAGAATGCACATCAAATTTAATTAGGTTGATTAGGGTTAGGTTGTTAAGCAGCTGTGAGCTGTACTTCGCCCTTTGAGTTGTTTTCTAGATCTACCTTATATATATATTTTTTGTACATTTTGTTTCTTGGTTGACAACTTAATAAAGATTTATTATTATTATTATTAAATTATTCATGCAAGCAAAACTTACGCTGGAAATCGTAAACAATCCATCTCAGTAGATTCAACGGTGAACAATATAATTATATTGGTCGAAATAAAGCAACTTAACAACCAATAAACACGGATCTGTTTGGTATTTTGGTAAGTTAACAATATCGCAAACTTCACATGCTTCATTCATAGAGCTTTTGAACATAGAGGTTATTTTTTTGGAAACTGCGACGCTGGTCCCAGAGGAGCTTAGTTGTGATTCCCCGGCCTAGTTATAAAATACAATCACGTAGTGATCTCAGTGCTACCAATTGCCAAATCTTTCTGCACTTCGTGCACGTTGCGTCAGGAAACAGATTGGTAACTGTAGGCGCGCGTATTTGAAATGCCAAAAATATTTCTTTTTTTTTTGTTATTCCTGATTCGTGCGCCAATATCCACGGATCTTGTTTCCGAAGCGAGACGCAAGCGCAGTGGAAAAATATCCTGTAATTGGGAGCACTGTATTCGAGCTGTAGATGGGGAAGTGTGATAAAGGCACATCAAAAATTCCAACAACAACTCTTTCCCTTCTCTCGATAAGCAGCAAACAAAACATCTCATTCTATATCCAATTATTCCCGCACGGTGAAGAATTTCCCGTACATATAAAATTCCCGTACAATTCCCGCCTGCTAAACACCCTGGCTAGGGATTGTGGAGATTTTGGGATTTTTCCCCCCTGAATCTCTTTGGTTTTTGAAATGTAGGATAAAAGCGTGTTAGTCACGCATATGTTAAATCTTTTCTTGAGGACTGGTAACGTCAGTAGTGACTGGAAATTGTCCCGACGTGAAGTTGTAGTTCTTTCGGGTATCGTGATTCGAACTAAAGTAGTTTCCTAATGAATCTGAATCATTTTCATCAGTGAGAAGGTTGAAAGTCTGTGAGATTTAGCTAATACGAGAAGAGTTATCATTTTTTCGCTGAGATGTTGCAGACTCAAGGCATAGTTTCCTGGGGGATTTTCTTGGAAAGTCGAAACTAATTCTGCATCTCAGGTGTGATAATACTTTGGTGTAATTATACCATAAGCAAAAGCAGGACAACTAGACATTGGAGAAACTATTACACTAGCGGATCCACTTATCGTACGAGTCCCATGCTGTAACCTCTTAATCATATCTTTAATAGAAACCCTCTTTTCAGCAGGTCATTCCAACATTAACTTTTTGGAATTCACTATGAGGCCTAGACATTCGCAGCGGTGAGTCGGAATAAGTTGACTCCTTTCCGTGTTGATGATGTAACCTAGTTTCAAGAAAATATAAATTAATTCCTGTGAATCAGCTTTACACATCTCTTCAGATGAACCTCTACACAGTCATCCAAATAAATTAACGATATAAAACCTTTAGAACGAAGGTGATTTGCCACTGGTTCCATAACTCTGGTAAAAACGAAGAGACTGGTTGAGAGTTCAAAGGGTGAGCATGAAAACTGAATCAACTCTCCGCGAAAAATGAGTGAGAAATTTGCGGTTTTGAAGCTCTCCAGGGACTGAGTAGGCATCTTTCAGTTCAAATTCTGTTATATGGGTTATTCTTCAAATACAGGAAACTTTTGAAATAGTTTGATATTTAAAAAAATATTTTTAAAACTGCGTTTTATGATTTAAGTTACATTCATCACCATGAAGAAAAGAACTTCTGAAAGTATTCACGCTACAAATTCATTTTGACAGCTCGTGGAGCTTTTTGACGTCACGCTTTATCTTATAAATTTTTTCTAAATAGAATGAATCAATGTTTGATTATCGCTGAAATATGAAAGATTTCATGAAGAAATCAAATTCCTTTTATTTGTAAATATTTCAAAAAAATTTCTAACAAATTTTAAAATAACAAATAATTATAATTTTTTGATCTTATAAATTTTTTACAGTCGGAACAACCAGCTTCGATACAAAATATGCAATTGATATTCATTTCTTGTTACCATAAATTTCCTGAATAATAACAATTCAACAATAGCACTTTATTATTATGTTAAAAGAATAATAACTACATTTTCATAAAACAGTTTTTTAGAGATTGAGCTTTTCAAGCTAATTTTTTTTTCACTCTCATCATGAGATATCATTACACAATTTTAAATTCTTCATTATAAATTATGTTTCCGAACTGAATCTTAATAAAAATTTCAAGAATGATTGTTTGATGTTTAAATTTTTCAAGATGATAAATAAGTTATTGATGTTTCGTTGAACTCAATTTAGTATCATACTGCTAAAACTTAATTTTGCTTTGGTTAACTTAACTTGTTTTTCAATTTTGTCACGAGATGCAAATTCCTCAATCTTAAATTCATTTCAAACTTAGTTTTCAAATACTAAACTGATAATTCAAACAGGTTTTTCAAATAAAAATTTTATTTGCTCAAATTGCTATGTGAGATGTGTTTATTGTGATCATACTTAAATGTTGGAGCTGTCAAAGTAGGCAATTTATTGGTTATGTTTCGAGACTATACACAAATTTATTTATATTTTATCTTAATTCACAGACTTTTGTGACATTTAGAACTTTTGTTCCAATTGAATATCTGAAAATCACCCAAAATTGAAAATACGAATTGCAATTAATCGAAAAATATTTTTTGCGAAGATAATAAAACAATTTTGGAAGGTTTAAAGAGGTCATAATTGTTTGAACCAAGATCTTAGAGAGTTCTACCTTAGATGTTGCTTTACTTGAACTTTAGCTTATTCAATGGGGTTCTGATTCATTTATTCACGTCTTTCTTTCGCTGCCTTAGCTCTTTTTTCTCTTCGCAATCTCTCCTCTTCTTTTGAAAATTCTGCTAATGATTTTTATGTTTACCAATGGCCATTTCGCTGTTTATTTTTCTACTAAAAACATAATTAAAAATAGTAAAGAACATTCAAATTTATGAATAAACACCATTTGCACGAAAACTCTAATGATATATATTATTACATTCAATACAATCGATAAATAAACAATAAATCCATGAAACACAGTATGATATCGATAAACGTTTATGTTATAACTGAATTCAAGTGCATAAATAACAACCGACAATTCAGGTTGAAGCTAGATTGAGCTAGTTTACATAAACCTAACCTCTGCTAATCTGTCAAACAGAATTCAGGATTGTAAGAAGTCAAACAGTTCCCAAATGAAAAAAAAATTGTTTTCCAGTTATAACTATAAGAATCATATTCTTCGTTTACTTCGGTGTTTTTATGATTAAAACAAACTAATTTTTTTTTCCACTTTGTTCTCATTACTTTTCTGCAAAATATTTTTGGAGAGGGTCCGTTTAATGTCGGGCTGCCTCTGACAAGCTGATTGCAAGGTTACGTGGATGGACGTTACATCGATTGAAAACAATACAAAAAGTGTTCCTACAATGACTTTTTTCAATTTGCAAAGAAAGTTCTTCATTTACACGATCAAAGCTTGGAGAATTGAGTAGTGAGAGGTTTTTTTCTTAAATTCTACGCCAAAGCCGGTCCCATAAAGGTATTCCTAATTGTCAAGAGATCCCTGTTTATGTACCGACGTAACCACAAAAATATTACGTGGACACTCATATTTGCGAGCATATGTTGCAAATATTGCATTGAAATTAAAATATTATTGATGAAGATTCTTATTTTGTATTCAAACTTCAAGACCCTCAAACATACAATCTTAAAATACTTAATTATTTATTGTATACGTGACCCCAAAATTTGCTTCAGGCATTTGTGGACGTCTCTTGAAGCCATTTTCGGGCAAATAATATTTTTTTTACTTCGATTTATGATAATATAACATAATTTTCACTGTGGAACTTGTTGAAACGTACTAAAATGAAGATCTTTACGAAGTTTGACATCAATACAATCAATAGTTTCAGCAATATAACCCTTAGACACGAAAGTGACCTGTCCAAGGAGAATTACCCATATATGCCTCTGAGGTAATTAGTTCCATCGCAGTCCTGATATCTTCTAGTTTGAAATGCAAAGGTTTAATAAAAACATCTAACTTTGATTTCACAATCTGTAAGAGAGCTATCAGCATCTGAAAAGGAAGGTTCTGGAAGAGCGTTTACTTACAAAGGAGGGGATTGAAGAATTATTTCATAACCATGAATGCATTCTAGCACAAGATAAGAAAAAGGCGACTCCCATTCATGATAGACGTATTTCAAGCGTCCACCAAAGTTCCTCACTTCTGCTTCTTCGATTCGTCTATTTGTTTCTGTTGCGTCGATACCTTTTGAAACTGAGCCTTGCGCTTCTGGAAGTTTTGTTTGTTGAGATGGCCAAAATATGTGATTGGATATTGCGATTTGATACCCGTTTGTGGCTTCTTGAATTTGACCAAGGGGCCTTGAGAGTTAGGAGCACCTGCTTTATTTTGTTCGTCAACTGGGGGAAGTTGAAGATCTTGTACAAGTTTCTCCATAGTTTGAACCTCTTCAACTTTCTTTGAAAGAAAAGAGCCATATACAAATTTAACTGAAGTTGTATTCTCTGAAGCATCACGAATCTGTTTGGTTAAACTGGGTGACGCAAAAGCTCTTCTCGTAGCAGAAAAAGCACGATGATCCTGAGTCACAAGTTTTCCAGAATCATTAACGAGCCGACAATTCTTCTTAGAGAATAACTTTGGCACTTTACAGTTTTGAAGGACCTGCACCTAAAATCTCAAGGACTCTGAGCTCAACGCTTGACTTTTCTGGGATTTCATTTCCCAGAAGGGACTTTGGAACTTTTTCGTCTACTGGCATTGTTCCTGCTTAATTTGTGTCTAGCACGGTATGGGAGTCTTTTCGCTTGTGTCCCTGAACATGTGATTCCATCTGGCTACGAAGCAGACTACTGCAAGTTTCCAATCTCGAAGACGAGGCTTGAATATATTTATAATGACGTCTTTATATTTGCTCTCCCGGTCACTGTTTTCAAAGAATAATCTGTGTCTAGTGTTAATTTTACTATAATTGAAAATATTAAAAGAAAAAAAGTATTTTCTCCAAAACCAACATTATGAAACATTGAGGACATAAAAGTTGAAACCATGATGGAAATTCCGATAAAAGCTTCTCCAAAATATTCAACTTTATGATAGAACAATCGAATGTGGCTCACTTCGCGCAATTTATTCTTTCAAAATTATTGCATTCACAAGAATAACATTCCAGGTCTTTTACTATTTTATTTGTCTAAAAATAGTATGAAAAGAGAAAATCACACATCCTAAAGGGCAGGCCCGTGGCCACGATTTCGTGGGGGGGGGGGGCTCAGCCCCCCCCCCCTGGCTACATGCCTGCTAAAGGGCAAGCCTTCAACACTCCATGAGGAAAATTTCCACTAAGGCATCTAGAGAAGCTCCGGAAGGAAAATCTGAAAAAGTATGTATACGTGATTTTCAGTTTTTACATTCTTATTATGAATGAACTATGCAAGGTGAAAACAAAATGTTGAGAGCCAAAATGAATCATTTTGAAGAGACCTAGACATTTTTTAGAGTCCACTTTTTTCATGAGATGCGCACGCGAAAATCAGCGCACGTATATACCGACTGCTTCACAGCAGATATACTGGAGTGCTGATTGCAGCGCCAGACGGCTCTCCTGTACGTCTCTTGGGGCTGCGGGCATGAGCACAGCCGCGGCAAACGTTGCACGTTTCAGGGGAGTGACTAGCACACGCATAGGTAGTGCCTATCCATTTTCAGCCAAACAACAAGAGACAAGAAGAAATATTGAATAGAAAAATTTTTCATCTTAAAAAGGTCTTCAAGTTTAATATAAACTCTTTTTCGAAAACCGTATATGTTTTGTTTTATTTGTGACAACGCTTTTTAAACAATGAAAAATTCAACTTTCTAGTTAAACTATGCGAGATGTAATGATCGGTGGCGAGTATTGTAATGAGAATGTGTTCCCTAAGGCCAGTAGAGCCTCAAGTAAAATTAATTTTTTTTTTAATTTTCATCTAAAATCTAAACAAAAAATCAATAATCTTTACAGAAGCAGAGGTTTTCAACAGTTTTGCAACTCTGTGCTGTGCAGAGCGGGCAGATTTTTTTGTTTTGTTTCATAGGCATTACATATCTATACTACATGTGTGTATCAAATTTAAAGGAATTTCGACAAAAAGCGGCCAACAAAAGACGAGTTATATTTCTGGAACTAATTAAATTAAATTAATTACTATTTGTAGTTTTCAATATGGATTATAAGCAATAATCCTCAGAAAAAACATCAATAGAAAAAAGTGCCGTCTAATTCTCTACAAGTTTATCAGATAGAAAATGTAATTTTTGGACTTTGAAAATATGTATTAACATAAGATGGTAATTTCACCGATTACTGGTCCAGGAATTATTCTAGAGAAATGAGAAAAAATCTGCCGCGGACCGGATTTGAACCGGGATCGCAACCATATATGAGTGGGGCGTTAACCAATTACGCTACCGGGGCACACGACAGACATTCTCTCATTTCTCGTACTTCCACAGTAGGACGTGAATCTTCGTCTCTTTCGTCCTGTGTGATTTTTGACTTAGAAGGGCAACTCGTGTAATGTAAACGTAGTTGACTTTCGAAAATGAGCTGATTTTATGGTTCACATACACATGTAAAAAACCCTGCAGCCGTTTTTTCCAGTGGGCCTCCGCTGAGGTGTAAAATTATAACAAAAATCTTAGTGCTCGGTGATTCCACTAGTCGTCGATCTAAGAGCGTCTGGAATACGAGACCTGAGCGACCTTGTGGTAACGCACTGGCTTTGCAATCCGGTAGTCGCGGTTTCGGTGCCTCACGGGAGCAATTTTTTTTCTTCAATTTGCTTCGTATTTATTGATTGAATTTTTCGATAATATAAATCACTATGTTTACCAATGCTCATTTTTATATTTTTTTAAATATACGAAAACTTGATGTGATAAGAATGAAAATTCACCGTTATACAATACATGTTGGCAATGCTGAAAAAAAAAATGACACAAAACAATAAAGTTACTGAGAAAAAAAAGTGCAATTAAAAAATGGTTTACAGCGGAGGAAATTAAAATTTATCAAGGTACAGTTGTATATGGGAATGAAAAAAAACGTGAGCACTAATATAAAAATGGAAACTGTGCATTAAAATAGAATAACTATTCAAGTCTGCCAGGTATATTTCTGGTGATTCCTTGAAGTCGACACTCAGCTAATTCGGCGCTTTATTGCATATGGATCGCAATTATTGATTGCTTTCATTTTATCTACACATCAACATTTATCATCTCCTTTCAACTTTTGGGAATATTCAGAGAATATTTTTTATCTTGGAAGGGGAGCACTAATTCCACTTTCACTTACTGTCGACAATGACAGCCGGCACCACTGACACGGAGTACTGACTCGCAAAAATTGTTTTTCGATACAACAGTCGACGATTGATGATACATAAGCTTGGAACTATTAAAATCAGGCGCGGATTTACCTAAGGGGCAACATGGGCACTGCCCCGGGGCGGCAAATTTTGGACCGAAAAAAATGAAGAAAGAAAAATAAGGAATGAAAAAAAGAATAGCGATGAAAATACAGTCTCTGAGAATTAAAATCTTTTTCTAAAGACTAAATTGAGACAATAAATATATCACCGTGATGAAATATTAAATAAATTGCTTCGGGTTTATGGTCAGTTCCAAAAAAGGCGGCATTTTTCATTTTTGCCCAAGGGCGACAAATTCCCAAATCCACCTCTGATTAAAATGATTTCCACACATGAGATAAAATCACGGCGGCGGAAAGTTCTCAGCAAGTCTTAGGCCATCGCGAAGGTCGGCTGAGACCTTAAAAAAAAACACAAAATATCTCATTGTTGTTCCACGCTCCACGTATGCCGATTTTTTTTTCATGGTTTACTTTGTTAAAATATTCCGAAGTGTGATCGGCATACGTTATACTATCGTATTACAAAGGGATGTTAATTTTTTTCGACAAAAAATTGATTTTTTCCACATAAGTTCTATGGGGACGCACTGATTTTGCTTTTCTATTATTCACCATGTGCGCGAATGCTGAATATCTCAAGGGCATACGTTATATTATTATCACAATTTTCGTCAGCAGGCTGACGGACTAACTACTTACACACTAAAAAATATTTGTCTCTGTATTTGGGTGTCAGCCACCTTAACACGCCGTCTACGGGTTGTCTAGTGCGAAGAAATTGATTTTACCGACAGGGCGTGACGTAAAATTTAAATACTTCATAGTATTTTTTGAGAAAACCTGGAAACATATGGGTATAGCAGCTTATTCATAAAATAGGTTTTTATTATTTTAGCTTCCCATAAGGGGGGTTCCATAAACCACGTGACCCAATCTTATTCAACAAATGGCGACACTAGCCACTCAGATTTACTAATTTACTCATATTGGAAAATATTTCAACAAGTAAAATCCCGGAATCCATTGGCCTGTTTTCTTTTTACATAAAATGACGCCATTTTCTCAAGTTATGAATATGATTATTATTGAGGTTAAGGATATAAAACTGGTACCTGTGGTACCGACAGTTCTTTTAAAACGGTTTTTCGGAAATAATGTTGTGTGAGGATATTCGTGTAAGGCGGGATTCTAGAGAGGATGGGCACTGTCAATAAATTCAATCTTGCCTCTCATCCCAACTATTCAGAATCAATCATACTGATGCAGATTTTCACCCTACGACTAATAGTTTTTGAGAAAATAGACGACAAATATTAAAAATCACAGTAATACTGCACATGTGAGATATTAGCGGTGGAATAATTCTGAGAATCGACTGGCAATGTTAATTGAATTATTTTTGTCACCAGTCACAGGAGTGTCTTCTCGCCCCTCGATGACTTGCTAAAGAAATCTAATCAACATTTAGGACATAGTTAAAAAGGATCATTTTGATTTTGAGTATTGAATAGATTATCTATTTGAAGCACCAAATTGCTAGTCGCCTCGAATTTGATGATGACAAGACACTTCAATGATGAATTCGTTCATTTAGTCTGTTTCAAAAAATTATCAAATAATGTTATCGATACATAGCATTAAGTTATTGCTCAATCATGTGAAAAAGCACTATCCTATTCGCAAACACATAACTTCATGATAATTTGTTTGAAAAATTGTTGCTAGCAGTAAAAGTTGTTCATGTCATAGAAATCTCCTTAAAAATTTGAGTTGGTTATTCACAGTTAATCACGTTGAATAACGAAGTTCGTAACTTCAAAAATAGCCAAATAGTGCATTTATTGACTAAGATTGTTTGAAAAATCATCGATTCTCATGAGTTGATTATATTTGATTTTATAGGTACTCTTTTTTTCCATCAAATGTTAAAAATTAGTGCAAGTCAAGTGACGTCTCGCTGACAATCTCCAAGAAACCATTTTTTTATAACAAATTTAATAAATTTTGAGGAATTTCCGTTACTATATAACATCTTTCATGGATAGTTGCGGCATGTTTTCTAGTAGTATTTGTCAAACAACGGTACACTTTAAAAATCAACATTTTTTTACAAGGTTGTTGTTGCATAAAGAAATTCCTTCAATTGCTCACCCGGAACTGGAATTTCTGAAAGCCCCTTCGGTATGCTTAAAAAACAAGAAAAGAATCGTCGGCGCCTTTAATTTTTTTCCTAACGTTACCGGTAGTGTGTATATAATCCATATTATTAAATAATGTTAAGATGTCATACTGTTAAAAAATGTAATACGAGTTGAGATAATAGTATGTATATTGTACAATATGGCCGTGAAAAACTACGCTGACATGGGCAAACGATGTTTCATGTGATCAAAGTAGGGTTTTCGAGCTTTCGTGCATGCTCCTTCGAAGTGTACTTTGTCGGCCATGGTCGGTTAAGTACCCCACCACCAACCAAGACCTACTTTGCTGCTCAAAACCCGCAGCCAACGACGCGAGGGAACCATGCTTGTATTGCAAACAATTCTTTACAATTCATGCAATTCGTACACAATTTAAAAAACCCATGAATTTTGTTACTATTACTCAGTCAAAAACAAAACCATTTTTCTTTTTGATAAAAATTTGAGCAGCGTTGAATTTAAACATGTTATTCGTTTGAAATCCGGTAGACAACATTAACATCAATCTTCTCATCAAATCCTAGTCAATAAAAAAATTAAATTTCAACTTCAAATTAAAAATATTACACGTACCGCTGGTAAGTCACGAAAACATCAGCCAAGGTCATCCTGTAGATTAATCAATAGATGCGTCTCAAACAAGCGAACAAATACATCAAATACAGTAATGGTTTCTTTTTATTAGAAGTTTTTCTCATAAAAGTAGAGTTTAAAATTATTCAAAAATGCATGAATCAGAAGGTCATTAAAAGTTCCCGAATCGGTGAATTGATACGTCTAGATGACGCCAACAAATACAATAGACACAGTACTGTTGTATTCCAAATATTAAGAACACTTTGATCATATATGAGAACAACGTTACCATTTTTCTTTTGTGATTTATAAATCGGTACTGGCAGATGATGAAAGGTAATGGAATATTCGTCAATAGGTCAATCGAAGCTTTTCGGAAAAGTCTAAAATCTATGAAAATCGGTGAAAGACTGGAGACAATACTATTGAACTTTTTTTTCGCTAGAAAAACAGTTCAAATTAACCGATCTAGCACCAAATCTTAGCAAACCTGGACAACAAATTGCGATGCAATGTATCCAAGTTTCGGGATCATTGCTCTCTTTGGGGTAAGGTAAAAAGAAATTAGTAAGACACACCTGACATCGAATTATATCTTAATATGTGAGAAAGTAGATATTTACGCTATCAAAAACTCCCCTCTAAGGGAAAGCAATTCTTTCGTTGACGTTTATCGACTAAGAATCAAATCTTTCTAACTAAGCCCTTCTATAAGATCGAACCATTGGAAACAAGGACGTTGCAGCCGGGGCGTCACATGGACAGCCCCCCCCCCCCCCCCG
>WSXT02213102.1:0-17563 GCA_011762715.2 Neuroterus valhalla | reverse complement strand
GATTCAACATCTTTGAGTCATTGCTCGTATTCATGAGCCTGGGTCATTGATTCAATTAAATTTTTTTCTCGGTGTACGTAAATCTCCTCTTCAAGAAGTTCCGAGCTCTCCATGCTGGGCCGGTTTTTCAAGGGGGAAGACTCGTTTGAAGGGTCAAAAAAATTTATTTTTTTCAAATTGTCACAATCATTAGAATACATATCTAAAAATAAGCTCACAGAGTTTTATATCAAAATTCGAAATATTTTCGAAGTAGCCAGCCTCTAACTGGCCACGCGTAGGCTAAGCAGATGAGCGCACTGGAGATTATGGGGCGTTCTCTAGTCGGCTAGACTCACAAATAAGAAAAGTTTCGCGTCATTTTGACTTTGGGTACTTCGAGAAGGCTGGAGGAATTCCATAAGGACCAGGGATAACTGATAAGACTGAATAATCGATGAGTTTTGGAAATGCCTGCTTTTTTGTTAAAGGACTTTGAAGGTGATTTTCTTGAAACAGCATTTTTCAAAACTGCGGGCGTGATAACAACAATATTTCTGGGCAGATTTCTACAAATAAGGAATTTTTCGAAAGTTTATCAATTAGGCTTCTATTTGAACTAAAAAAATTACATGAAAATAAATAATTTTCTGTTGCATGCAAATCATCAATTTTCGCTACATAAATCGAACTTTTATTTTTGAGACCCACAAGTTTCTGGATTTTCGTGATTAAATAGATGTTTTTAGTTTGAATAGAAAGTATCTCTTGTGCAGAATAAGAATTTCTTTGGTTCATGTGTTTTAGATAAAAATTACGACGGCTATCACGCCCGCAGTGAAGGTCTTCCGGTAGCGCAGCGCTCTAAACAACCTGGCTTTTGGACCATATAATATAATTATTTCAAAGTGAAAACAAAATTTTTGTCAGTATTTATCTTCTAGATTGTACCCGTAAGGTTACTTCATCGATTTTTGTAATATATCGATATACACGGCAGTTTTCGTTCGTCCTCAGTTAAGGTGTCCTTGACGAGTCTCCCCCCTCAACATCAACAGGGGGATCGCTGGAGAGACGCGATGATGATCAACAGAATTGACTTATTCAGTGTATGATGGTGAATCTTTAGTTTGTGATCGAACTTTTGAACCTCTTCCTTGAAAAGCTCAACAGATGTTATGTAGTCAGTCACACACTAAATACGGGGCGATTCTTTCCAGCCCAGCTAATCTTTCCCTTTAATTCGAATGAACTTGAGATCTCGCCGTATCATCAACTGGACAAGAGATGGTCTCGAGGTCACACCCCCCTGAGATATCCTTACGAGGGGTGGCATCCATTTCATCCAGATCTTGCGGTTTGGGAAGAACTTGAGTTTTGATTTTTCTTCTTGCCTTGAAATCGAAATAATTACCGAGGAAGTCTCTGATTCACGATGTCAGTAATGATGTTACTTCCTCTTTTACATATACGGCTCGATGTAACAAGGCTTGGGGAAACGTTCCATGCACATATTTTATTCGCAAGATTTTGTCGGTGCGGTTTTGTAACACCTGTTGCAATATGTGCAAAAACTTTGAAAGTTTTTGGCAACATAGAGTAATTGAGTGCGCCATGTGATCTTTGGGATTAGAAATAATGTTGATATCGCAGAAATTCAGC
The DNA here is from genome assembly GCA_011762715.2 of Neuroterus valhalla. Classification (NCBI taxonomy): domain Eukaryota; kingdom Metazoa; phylum Arthropoda; class Insecta; order Hymenoptera; family Cynipidae; genus Neuroterus; species Neuroterus valhalla. The sequence goes on along the minus strand of WSXT02213102.1, from coordinate 15,922 downwards.
AAGTCATCCTTGAGTAGATCCGTCTACTCGAGACGTCAATCGTCTGTTGATTGCACTGTTTGCCGACTCATTGTCGAAAGCTCTCCACGTTAGGTCATTTTGAACCGCTTTCACTACTGGGTTTAATGTTGACTAGGTTGTTATCACGGAGAGCTAGAGAAAGGCTTCTTTCACTCTAGCAAAGCCCTGCGTGCTAGGGTAAAGCTGCATACTCTAGGAGATCGCCCGTTATATCAGATGCACCATGCAGAGTACCCGTCCTAGGTGTCATTCGCCTCCTGTCATGGTTATTAACGCATCAGCCTCATATGAAAAATAGATAGAAACGTGTGAAAAGAGATTTGACTCTGGAATAATATGTTAGAGTTGGGTTTTTCATAAAAGAATCGTTCAGTTAATAGCATACGGAATCTGAATTTGAAGCATACATCAATATAGGTGAAAATCAGTACCTGAAGTTTCAAAACAAAACCTATTTCGCACCAAATTTCTATTCTTAGGTTTTTGGGATGCTAATTTGAAATACAGAGTCAATTGAAATATTCCAATAACAGATTCAAAGCTAAGAGTAATTTTCATATAGTCAGTTTTGTTTTAAAATTTGAATGCGCTATATTGCATCCGCTAATGTTTTTGGTTTAGATCACATTCAAAATCAGCGACCAGAAAAACTACCCGAGTAGCATTTTCAATTTGTAATTTACCTATAGTGTTTAACATCAGCTATCCAAGAAACCGAAACGTATTATACACAAGTTTAATCGGTTTCGTTGTTGAATTTTGGTCCACCATATTCGATCCACCATTTTTAATTTAAAAATGCTGACTACCACAAGATTTTGTATTCTAAATTTCTACCTGCATTACCTTACATGTCTATTCTGGATTCGGTATGTAAAAATCTATAGAAAAACATGTCAAGCACATAAAACATACAATCTGAACATACGCAGTATTGAATAAATTGCACTTTTGGCCGCAAATTCCAACTTCAGCTTGAATTTTTAGGTCACAATTCTTCGTTCACATATTTTCTATAATTATTTTATACTTGGAAAGCATTCATCTTCAATTAGAAAAATGTATCCATCAAGGTCATTCTGATCTAAAGTTCTACAATTTCATGATTAGACTTTCGAAGAAGTTTTACTTTGCAATATTTTAAATAAGCTCCTTTGAACGGAAACTTGAACATTGAATCATCTCTGATTAAACTATGATTACTTTGTGATTTCGAGAAGATACAGAGCTGATTCCAAGAGCAATTCAAAATTGGAATAGTAAAGGTTTTGAATTTTTACTAGAAAATTATATTCAATCGTATGCCTCAATTATTGCCGTCTTCAAGATGTTGAGCCTCTGTGATGGTTTATTTGTAAATCTCTAGGGTTCTCTTTTTCTATACATTATGCACCCCTCGATGAAGTGTAGAAAAATGTACTCTTATATTTAATTGATTGAATTCGTATCAGTTTGATGTTAACCTGTCCTAATATAACGTGACATGATATAATAAATAGAACTTGAGCGAGTCTGATTTCTTCGAGTAAATGTTTGAGGAATCGATTATCCCACATCAAAGCTCCCCTTCGAAATTGGTAGGAAAATAGGGGCTGCACGAGCTACGATTTCCGACAATCTGGAATGTGTATATTTTGCTTGCTCCAGAAGAGATCCACCGATCAGCAATTAATCAGAAGCGTGCATTTCGGCGTCGAGAATGATCGTTCTGGGGGAAACCACTCAAATTAATTTTCAAGTCACAGCATATTCTTCGAGTTGACGGGTACCAATCGTCGCGACTGGCATCCAATCATTCGTCGTAACGGGAGCGTGGAACGACCACGATTCCATTTCTAGCCGCTACAATGGCCTTCCTTACGGATGGTTGATCCTTGAGTGACAGGACCCCCGGACCAGCAACACTGCCAACACTTCGTGACTGCACTCCGCCTTTCGCCCTTAACACAAAATGCAATCGAAACAAACACCAGCGTGTCGCGTTACGCTTGGCAATCGCGTTACATGTCGGCGAATGACAGCACACTGAGAAGAACAAGTGCCATTGTTAAATCGTTTTAGATTCTATCTGGAGTCAGATGATTCAGAATTTCAGGAGGGAGATTTGACACGGATGGGTACATCGTGAAAAAGTATTCACGTACTACGGTTTCCTATCTTTTAATTTCCCATAACGCTTCAATTGAGCCGTGCGAGGGACCAAATTCTGCTTCATAAAACACAAAATTCAATCATAACGTTTGAATTTTATAGCAGTGTTCGGAATTAACGCGTGCGGATTATAATCACAATTATTTTTGGCTGAGAGTAATTCAATCTAATGGTATAAAAAGAACTTCATGATGCCAACTATTCTTGATTCAACGTCTGGGACACAACTAACTGCTATTAATCAGGAGGAACCTTTTTTTCGACTGTTCTTTAGATATCATATTGCTTCAATTTATTACAATAATATGAATATAGCTATTGTATGTATAATACTGTGAAAATATTATTATTATTATTTATTATACCATTAAGCCAAAACCCTTTCGGGCTAAGCTAAACTCGTTTACGGTCTATCATTGTAAACGAATTTTTATTGGTTATTTTTACACTGAGTGGGTCACAGCCCACTACAGGAATCTGATAATTATTCTTATAAACTGCTCAAATAAGAGCTAGTCGAATTTCGAGGTTATCGATTATTACACAAAAAATATTGAACTATTATACTTCGTAAAAATTAAAAAAAATAGCGTTTAACAGGGAGTATGAAATTACAAGGAAATTTTCGAATGTTGCTGCTAAAAATACAAATTTTCAACAAAAATGATTCACCTACTCAATACAATTTTTATAATAAATTTTTAATAAATTACATGAGAATCTTTTCTACGTTCCGCAGCATTTATTGTAATTCAAAAAAATTCAACTAGTTGTGTGAAGGTTAACATATTTTTGACAAAACCATTTTCAGGAAAAATATAAAAAGTGATCCTTCCTTATCTCGATTGATCATGTTCAGGGCCCTGCTTATTGTCATCATATCCTTCATGACAAATAGTAACAGTAACTAATCAAAATGTGCAGTGTTGAAGACTGAAGATGATTTCAACGAATCTTTATGTTTGTGCGACGTGTCTGCCTGAAAAAAATTATGTACAATTGCGAAGGGTTGGCCAAAAGGAAAAACGAACTCTGCAAATATGCTGCCTATGAGTTTAAGTGGCAATCGAAGAGCTATTATTTGCGTCGTGTTTTTAATTTTTTCACGCGTCGTAGCGAAGAGGATATTGTATATTAGGGTATCAAAAAAAAAATCTGTTCTTCTTGTCATCTCACTTCCCTATTCTCTTTTTTTTTGTTCAAAAATGAATTTGCGATTTTTTTCGGAGGCCTTTGAACCCTGAACAATCTTATTTTCTAGAGTGTAGATCTGATAAATAATTTCCGTGGAAGCAATAAGAATGACAATATAATTATGGTAGGCACCACTGAAAATAGCTTTACCACTATTTTATTTAGAAAACTACACCCAGATAGAAAGACTACAATATAAACAGTTGAAAATTTATAATGTGCTTTTTCATAAACGCTAAATATTTTCCGAATCAGATGACCAGAAATGACCTCTCAGAAGTTGAAATCTGTGCCAGTGATTGAAAACTGACCTGGAAATCCAGAAAACTACCCCTGTTTGAAATTTCCTACGGCTGTGCATATGATTTCTCATAGATTAAAAAAATGGTAGAAGTCAGTTTATTGCAGAGAGCGTAACTGTTAACGAGTCAAAAATGGGTCTGGGACTCACTATAAAGTGATATCAACTCATGCAAGCTGTGCTACTACTCTTAGGAAGGAGTAATTATCTTCTGTAAAGGATAGGAAGTTATATGCCGTTTTCTTCTTATTTTAAAACCCAACCGAAAACGTGGGGGTTTTGAATAAAAAATTATCATACTAGATTGTTCCTTTGCACATTTTTTCAAGGCTGGAAAAGAAAGGACGAGTTCGTTAACCAGCAATTTTTGACCAATGGTTCTGGTTTTATCCATCGAAATAGCTTTTTGAAAAATCATAAATGCACATTTCCGGTAAAATTATGCAAGGTGCAAAAATATGCTGAAGACCAAAATTATTTATTTCAGTAAGATCTTCAAATTTTATTGATACCACTCTTTTCATAAAATTCATAGTTTCTGTTTAAATCGTGAAAAATGTTATCAAAAATGAAAAATTCCATTTTTGAGCAAAACTATACGAGATACGAGAAAAATCAGAGTTCAAAAATTATTCACCATAAAAAATCTACAAATTTACTTATGACTATTTTTCGATCAAATGAAAAGTTTTCGTTTCAATCACGATAACGCACTCACAAAAATAAGAAACTACCATTTCCTATCCAAACAATAAGAGACAAGAAGAAATAGTGCACAGAAGAATTGTTTATCTTGAAAAGATATTTAAGTTTCTTATGAATTATTTTTCGATGAGACGTATATTTTCTGTTTAAATCGTGACAATGCGTTTTAAACATGAAAAATTCAATTTTCCAGCCAAACTATGAGAGATTTACAGATTGGTGGCGAGTACTATAATGAAAATGTGTTCCTAAAGACCAGTAGAGCCTTAAGTTGACCTTATTTTTGGAAAATTTTCAGCGAAAATAAAAAAGATTCAATAATCTTCATAGAAGTAGAGATTTTCAAAAGTTTTGCAATATTTGCAACTCTGTGTATGCATTAAACTGTAAACTAAGTCAAGCCCGTAAGTAGCCGGGCGCAGCGGGTGGATTTTTTATTTCTGTAAGTGCGTTATCGTGATTAAAAAGGAAACTATTCGTCTTATTGAGAAATAATCAACAGTAAATCTGCAGATTTTTTTAAGGTGAGCAATTTTTATAAACATGATTTTTTTCAGTATCTCACATGGTTTTGCTGAAAAATGAAAATTTCAATTTTTTGTGCCTTTTTCACGATTTCAACCATAATCATGCATTTTATGAAAAAGTTGTCTTTGAAAATTTTTGGATCTCTCTAAAATGAATAATTTTGGTACCAAACATTTTTTTGTACCTTGCATAGTTTGAGCGGGAATGTGCATTCTCAATTTTCGAAAAAGCTATTTTGATAGATAAAACCAGAACCATTGGTCAAAAATGTCTGGTTAAAGAACGCGTCCTTTCTTTTCCGGACATAAAAAAGTGTGAAAAAGCACAATCCTATATGATAATTCTTCCGAAAGTTCTGAAGTATACAGATTTCAGCAAATCCGCATTTGTGGTTCCGCGCGCTTCGCGCTTAGAAATGTATTCAACTCGCACTATGCGCTCAATCTTTGTACTTTCCTACGTTATTGTAGAGAGCTTTTGGAAATGAAAAGCAAAATTTTGACTGCTGTAATTCGATTATTGTTAATTCTCTTGTGTCAAAGCTTCTCCGGCTTTAACAAATACATTCTCATCGCGTGTTTTGTGCTGCGCACTCGATCAACATTTTTCCAAAATTCGAATTTTTCTATATTACCTTTATCTCTAATATATTATATGCATATTATATTTATTCATATACCTCTATCAAGGACTTCTTATCAAGATGATGCAAAACAAAGTACAGTTTTATTTCGTATGATGACTTTATTATTTGTTATAATATTACAATTCATGATGGGAATGGATATTGAAGTACATACATTTGCATTGTTTTTTAAATTATTAAAGAAATGCCCTACCTTTCTGAAAACTATGCATCTCATGAAAAAATAGTAATGGGAAAATTTGTATATCTTTTTAAGTTTAACAATTTTGGTTTCTAATTCTAATATTTTTTCCCCATCTCGTATACTTTAGTCAGGAAATTGATTTTAAAATTTGTAATATAATTTACGTCCATAAAACGAAAACAACGCTTTCTATTAAAAAATAGTAAATAAAAAATCCAATCTGATTAGTCTTCCGAAATTAGTGCAATATATAGACGATGACAACGGCTAGCAGACAGACACTATTATTTAACCTTTTTTCGGATTTAGGGAGTCTCGGATCGAGCAGATTTAATTAAATCAGTGAAAGTCGATTCACACATAAAACAAATACCTTTTCATTATGTTGAGAATGTAAAGGGGAAAATTAATTTTCAGTGATGGATACCTACATTTTATTTTCATACTTATTGTTCTATGTTTCAACTTATTGGCTAGTAACAATAACAAAGAACTTGAAATGTTTTCAGGCACTGCTGGAAATTATTTCTAAATCCATATATACACGAAACATGTCTGGAAATGGTGATCATGTTCAAAGTGTACAAGCGCAGTTGTTTAAGAAAAATGTTTTTGAGGCTACTTTCTTCTACCGTTTTAGAATAAGCCACCTAATTTACGCTCATTATACCTCGAAAATGTATCATACTCCAAAATTTGATTTTCAATTTCATCTTTGCAACGACATTGTTCAAACATGGATAAAGTCGTGCAAAACCCTGGAACCTTCCCATTCTTTTGCCCCCCCCCCCCCCTCTCCCTTCCTCACTCGCTCCTTCATGCTTCCTTTGGCCTGCTCTGTCACCATCACTTTGCAGATCCTTTCTTTCCCCGAAAATTCACCACTATAGGATCGGAACTTAATCGATTTCCTGTGAAGCGAGGCGTAAGTTGCCCTGCAGTCACTGTGACAAGAAAGTCTCTTTAGCAAAGGCGCCAACAGAGCGAGAAATTACTCATCGCTCTGATTGGGGTTAATTAATTAGATAATTAAGCCCCCACAACGAAGCAACTGCGCTCACTGTGCCGGCAGAAGATTGCTTATATCCTCTGAATATTCTCCTGATTCTCTGGAGAAGGTTTTTGGCGGTGAAGTTCGTTATAAAAATGCTCGTTACTGAAAAGGCCCCTTCCTCTTATCTCATTAATTCGCGCTTTCCTGATGTCAATGCACCGCAGGACTTAATGGAAGACTTAACCAGGATCTCATTATCTTCACACGATATTCGCGGAAACCCAAAAGTCCTGCGGACGATCACCTGTCTCGTTGAATATTCAGTCATGAATATTCATGAAAATTTGTCTTTCGGAGATGGTATACTGTATGGACTCTCATAGTAATGCTTCCCTTGCATCTCTTTGACAATAAACTGAGTTCCTTCAACTGAGAATTTCCTGATATCCCAGAAAAATAATAAGCGATCGAACTTTAGAAGTTAATGGAAGTCTCAAGAAGAAATTAAAATACCAGCTTCTTCAGCGACATAACTATTTTATTTGGATATCTTGAGATTTGCATGCGTGTTCCCAATCTTGAGTTACAAGGTAATGAAGAATTAAAATGGTCGATTATGAACGAGCATTTGTTTGACGAGCAAGCGAAGTGAGCGCGGTAAGGATGCGAGTACATAATGACCATTCTCTACGAGTCGCACAGACTATTTTGCCCCACAATTAAGTGGAATTAAGACATTATACGCCCGAAAAAAGTGAACAAAACTTGCATCGACACTGACTGCGTCGTAAACGAAATCGCTCATTTTGTTCACTTTTCTTCGGCCATATAATGTCTCAATTCCACGTGATTGTGGGACAATCATTATTATTGGACGCTATCAATAATTATTCGAAATAAGTTCAAAGGAATGTATTTTCACTTGCGTTATGAAAATTTGTGCAATCGCCAGTGAGTGCCAGTTCATGCCAGTAAGTTTAGGAAAAGTGTAGAAGATCTGCCCGCAAGAGTTTGAAACTCTCCTAGTTTATTACGAAGATTACAACTCACACATCTTGAAAATATTTTTATTACCAATTTGTTATCATTTTTAAGGCGTTGAAATAATTCAAACCATCTACGAATTCGACCGCAGGTGTTTCTACTCTTATTTTGCTTGCAACAATTGCATGGTACTTATTTGATTGGCACTTTGCTTTCTCATAAAGATTAACTAGCAAATATATTTGCTTTCTCATACACAAAGTAAAAAAACGGATATAGAATTAGTTCAACCAATTCATATCAAATCCACTTGCTTTGAACTTTTTTTCTAGTAATTTTTATACTAAAAATTAGGTTTATTTCCAAATAAATAGGGCACTATATCACTTTCAAATATTTTCTCGTAATTTAAAGTCAGTGAAAATATATTGAATGTCAGAATTCTCTATATATTATTGTTACAAACATTTTGAAAATATATTCCCGTTTATGTATATTACATATTACATGGTCCAATAGTCGATGAGTTTACCGTCATTCTAAGAAAATAGCAAAAAAGACGAATTTACTCAAGTTTTTGAAACTCCAGAGTCAATTTGGGAATGCGAAAAATATTTAAATGAAATAATCGCTATACAGGTATAAATCGACTTGCTTTGAAATATTTTAATTCATAATTTACAGCTCTCGAAAAAAATTTTTGTTCAAATTTGAATAAACGCCCTGTTCTTTGTTATATCTACGGTTATATCTACGATGCGGAGAAAGATAATTTTTTAAATGAAACTTCAGGGGACTGTATATGAATCTCAAAACGAAATTTTCATTGCTTTTAGAACTTTGCGCGAAAAACTTTTTTTTTGACACGCCCTAATGTACCCGTTCATTTTTTAGGGTTTGGTATCAATTCCGCAAAGATAAACTCTACAGAACTAATCCGCCACATGGGAACACTATGTAATAAATTCAAAATATTTGTATATTGTAAATTTTTATATTAAATCTTAGAATTTGATATATGAAATCGCCATGAAGAGACTGCATATTGAATTTCATACACACGTATCTTGATGATTTTTTAGAGAAGTCAGATAATTCAAGAAATCGAATCATTAAGAAACTCGGCCTAAAGGGGCTGTACCCGCCTTGGAATTCTAACACTCACAGTTAATTTGGTGCAGAAATTTTACTCGTAAGTCGTACTCGATCCATGAACAGGGATCGCTCTATGGTCGAAATTTGAGTTCTTTCTATATAATTTACCTAGGCACCTTCAAATATGCTATTGTTTTCTGTAATTTTAATTCTCCAGGTATTGAAATCACTCATTTTGTGATGTTATGTTCAAAATGAGATAATATTGCGTATATTTTGCCAATAATAGTTCATTTTCTTCAAATTCCAAAGGTGAGCATATATTCTATTAAATATTTCCACAAAATATATGCATTATCATTCTTCTTCCAATCTTACATAACAAATAACGTAATTTGTAATAATAATGTGCAGTGCGAAATAACCATCTCTTTTTATTTAATGATGTCTTTGCGGTTATTTTTTGAAAGACATCGGTTTTTTTATACATCTATAATGAATGATTGATGTTAAAAATGTATAATGATATTTTCTAATAATCATGCTTTTGAGAATATATTCATGAAAAATAAAAATTATAGACCCAAATGCCAATATAAAAATTTCTCTTTAACCACCTCTTTTTATTTTAAGAAACAATGGCCAATACACAGGAGCATTCATCGGTTCTGTGTAGCTATGTTTTTTGCATGGGAAAATAAAGTGCTTACTCACTTATACATTGCACGTATTTTTCACCAAAATAAATTTTTTTCTGCAAAACTCCTACTCATAAAGCTCTCTTAATTGGGGTATGTGACATAGCAGTAGGTTGGTTGTAGCACTCGTGAATGGTACCGCAAAAAGTCCTCAAGCTTATTTATGTATAGATGAGAAGAAAATGAACTGTGATTCTGGTTAAACTCACCAGAAAAGAATTTTATATATTTCCTTACTGTGAGTTCTGATTGAAAGTAACGATATGGAAATGTCAGTCGTTTCTCCCGGACGGAAAATGGGTTGAAAAACCTGATATGGTACACAAGTGAAACCTTTGCACTTTGAATAAGAGCGGTGTAATAGTGCCAGATGTTTTGCTGGTCGGAAAACCTCCGAAAAAACTCAATAAAATGAACATTTATGTGGAATGAAGAGTGTTGGCGTTCGACTCGATCTAAGATTATTTTTTATTGCTCCATTCAGAATGTCTGTTTGCGCTGTACAAAATTTACAAAAAATCATTATGATTCGATAAAAACTGCCGATTCAAGCTGACGCACACTGGGAATATATCATTAATTTTATTTAAAACCACCTACGAGTCGCAAATCTTAACTAAATCAAACAAAATTAAACCAGAAATGTTAGTGATTGAATTATAAAGAGAATCAAGAAGCTACATTTTCAAAAATAATTTTTCCTAAACATTTTTTCAAAACAAAATATGTCGAAATCAAGTTATTTCAAAACCTAATTGTACAATGCTTTCGTGAATATGAGATTTCGAGTCATAAACTCGATAAGGTGGAGAATATAAAGAGTTTGTGGCAAAGCTGATTTCAAATTTGCCATAATCAAATCTAATTCTATAATAAAAAATATGTCTGGAGCAGTATATTTTATAATCATATACAATTTGTTACAACCATATGAATAAATCATTATTTTGCGTAATCTATAATGAATCCCAAAAAGTTGTTGAGCGTCTATAAGAAAATGAATTATAATAAAATTACAACATATGTTAACTGAGGGGTTTTTTCGCGCGCTGATTTCAAGTTTGCCTTTAGTTTTGTAAAAACAAATGGGTGGAACAAATTGTTTTTTCTAGAATAATTTTCAATTTATAACAAATTGTATTTCTAAATAGGAACTATTTAAGAATCTCCTTGTATATGAAAAACTATGTTCTTTGTATTGATTAAGTTGTTTTGAACTATTCTGTTTGAACAAATAAATTATTTGAAAAACTGATGGATTCAATAGTTAGGTAATTTTTTATGTTTGGTCACTTATTCCGTAAAGGTTTTTTGTATTCTATGTATATTATATGTATTTGAAAAAAATATTATTTATGTTTAATCTTATCACTTTTTGGCGATTTTTTTTTATTTCTCAATTTTTCTTTCTTTGTAATTTTTTTAGTTCAACCCTTATATCTAAAACTTATAAATTAGGATCTTAAAACTCAGAATCCTTTTTTTTTGTTCTTCAATTATCATATCTTTTGCTGTTCTATCGATTTGAATTTCTGTAATTTTCATCTTGTATCTGATATGTCATGAAATATAGTTTCGAAGTTAATAGAAAAAAAATTTCGCAGCATATTATACAATTTTGCATGGTTTATCACAACATTTATTTTTGTTTCCCCAGTGGTGAGTCTATAAGATCAAAGAATAACTATTCAATTCTACAGCATTTTGCCGAGAAAATCTTCAAAAGAAATAACTTTTTCAAGATCGCTCATTAAGAAGATCTTACTGTAATTAACCGTACTATATCTCGACAATTTAATTTAGAAACCTCGTATGATTATTCAATAAATGGTCAATGTGTAGGGTTTATGGGTTTAGGTTTTATCGGTTTGGCTCCTTGAGTCTCTTGGAAAATCTTTTACAAGATTTCTTGCTAAATTTTGTTCGATTTGGTTAAGATTTGACACGTGCAGGTAATTGTAAACATTTCGTCCCCAGTGTGCGCCGCGGCCGCACAAAACAGACTACTAAGTTTTTTTTCTGTGAATTTATTTACAGCGCCAGAAATAGAAAAAAATTGATCAAAATCCTTCGATAATTGGTGCTGTAAATGCGAAAAAAACTTAGAAGCGCGTTTTGTGCGTCAGTGTCGGCTCGCAGCAGCAGAAAATGAGTAAGCGGTATAAAATCGCGCGCTCGATAAAAAATGTTTATATTTTAGCGAGTTTTATCGGATACTTATGATTTTTTAAAATTTGTGCTCCGCAATCAGATATTTTGAATGGAGCAATGAAAAATAATCTTTGATCGAGCCGAACGCGAACACTTTTCATTTCACATCAGTGTCGATTTTCTTTAATATTTTTCGGAGGTTTTCTGACCTGAAAAACTTCTGGCGTTATCACACCACTCTTAGTTGAGGCCCCAAAAATCTAGTAAAAAATGTTTCACACGTGTACCAGATGAGATTTTTCAGATAAATTTTCCGGCACTTTTGATCGCTTCTGGCGAGAGTTTTCCGTCCTGCAAAACTTCTAGCGCTATTACACCGCTCTTATTCGACTTTCAGGCCCCTTGTTTGAAGAGGTTTCACATGTGTACTATATCAGGTATTTCAGCCCATTTTTTCTCCGACTATATATTCTATATACAAATACGGTTCCCACACAATTTCCCAAATCAAACTTCCCGAATGCCACTTCTCCGAACACCCTTGTTCCCGAATGGTTACATTCCTGAACGTCGATTACCGAATGCTATTATTTCTGAACAAGCCAAAAAATTATTATTAGGTAGAAGTAAACCTATTTTTCGATATAAACCGTTTCAATTTAAACTGGTCCCGAGAGAACGCCGAGAGAGCAGCCTCGTACTGGTTCCACGATTCAGGTGGGAATCTTGGTTGCATCTCAGTTCTGCTTCTTCCCAGTCCAGGACGACCAGCAACGTAGAAATCTTTGAAATCACCGTTCACAAGAAGAAGCTACTCGGGGACACCATCTTTGAGCTCGCGAAAAATTCCCTGCAGATCATCAGCGGGAAAGTAATAAGCTACTCTGTTTCGATCATGTGCGATGCAGTTTTTATCTCTCTATCAGTAGGGTCATTATATGTGAAAAGAGCAACACGAAAGTTCTTTATGCATAGAATAAAAAAAATGATCTCCAAGAAGCGTTTGCTGGAAGAGTTTAGTTCCCGCAGCTCGTTTAATGACGTAGGATTGGATGGTAAATGTGCACGACACCCTCGTCTCATCGTTCACACTATCTGTTCTCTCTCTCAGGAACCTGACTCAATACCCCTTGAGACACAGAGGCTAAATCCATTCGCATAATTTGGGCGGAAGTTGATCCGGATGAATCTCCTCTTTAGGCTACACAGGACTCAAAAGAAAACAAACAATAAACAAGAATGTTCTAACAGCCTACTAGATTTTCATAATTTTTTTGCCTCACACACCTTGCGGGTATGTGGATGCTTGTGTATTATTATTTCTACTAAAAATATGGCTTGAAGCGACCCCTTTCACCAGCAAAAGAGCTGTTCGATTTTCTTCGAAAAAGAGGGGTTTGATTTTATTTTTCTCTCCTAAGGATCTTACGTCCCAAAAGTTTCTAGGAGATTCCAGTAACTTACAAGACAATTTATGGATTTTTGAATGGCATCTGCAGTACATACTGTCATTTTAAGTTCATGTTGTTCTTGTGAAATCCAACTAATATATTCAATACAACTCAAGCATGTTTTTCTGGCTTTTTGACGTATTTTGTCGAGGCTAAAGTTTATCATTTGACCACTGCGAGCGTGAATAGAGAGTGGGAGGTGACCAGTGGCTAAAAGTAGTCAGTTAACCACCCCGTACTCCCTATCTACGCTAGCAGTGGTTGCATGACAAACTTCACCCACAAAAAACACGCATCAAGAAGCTCGACAAACATGCTTTTGTTGCATAGAGTATCGTGTACAACACGGAGGTATTTAAATGTCGTTCCATGTTCACAGTTCTCAGCTTCGGCCTAAACTGCACACATCGCACCCAATTTAAATGACCCACGTGATCCCCTTGTTTTACAGAATACTATTTTTTATGCATTTCTTTTAAATCAAAGCATAATTTGTAATTGATACAAACCTGAATTTAATTTGCTACTTCAGCGATTACACCGGTACACAAAAAATAATATTTATCCAAAGTCGGAAGATTTTCGCGCATTTCCGTCGGTAAGTGGGAGCATAAACTGCACGATTGTGGGGAGAATTTATTGTGAGCCGCCGGAGGTAAATACGCTGAAATCGAAAAGTCGCGCATGTCAACTGATGAGATTCCCTCCCCATTTTCACTAATATAGGGAGTCGATGTTTTTGGTACGGTAAGTAAGTGCTATGTTTGCCGTATGAAAATGCGCGAAACCGCCGACCTTGAATAAAATATCGTGTGTCATACGACAAAAACGTTTTACGCGAACTCGTCCGATGCTTTCTGTACGAGCGCCTGCTATCGCCTCGTACAGAAAACATCAGCCTCGTCGCGTGAAACATATGTTTTCCGTCTTTCGACACAATTTACTGTTTTTGGATCTAGAGGTCAGACGATAATTACTGTATGTTTTGGGGGTTGCTGAATCCGAGTCCCAGGTTCGAAAGACCCTAGCATGTCAGGGTTCTGGCATAACCTCAAAAAACCTCACAAAAATATTCTTTCGGATCTGGAGGTCAGACCATGTATACTGTGTGCTTTCGGCTTATTATATGTTTTTGAATTCACTGAATTTGAATCCAAGTTGAAAAAACCCAACACGTCAGGGTTATGACAGAGATCATGGTCTGAACTCCAGATTTGAAAAAAGATTTCATTTCTATGGCTATAATATTGGATGTGCAACAAATTTTCTAGAACTAAGCCTGGGTTTGCGCTTTGCCCTCAAAAAACGGCATTGTTTTTCACGCCTGGATCCGATATCTTATAAATCTCCTCTTCTATTTTAGGATCACACACAAAGTGAGATGCAGCTTTAACATCCTTGTCACACCTGTCAACAGCTTGCGTGTGGCATGAAAGGTAAAAGAAATCATCCTCCACTATATGCGATACGTCTCTCAAAAGAAATTGAGTCAGCTCATTTTCACTGAAGCTCATTTCCAGTAGAGATTCTGTCACTTTACACTTCTGCCAGTTCATATCGTCAACACAATATTCAGCTTCAAAATAAAGCTCTGTATCTTCAAACTTTTTCATTACCTTGGAGCTGGATTTCCTAGCACACAGAATTGGTCAACAGCCTGTTGTCTCACATGCAGCCTTTTATAACTCAGCATAGCGATAATTACATTTCTAGGATGCGTGGAGAAGGCATTTTTTATGAACGCTATATCAATAAGACTCTTTCGAGGTCACCTTCTATATATCTACTCAGAATTTTGCTTCCGAACGGAATGATTGAAGCATCTTCAAGTTTTGCGTTACACTGCATGTGAAACTAAGTAGGCGAGTCGACTTCTGTTGTTATTTTACTAGATTCTACAATTTTTTTGGAGAATAAGTTTTTTATGTACTTCCTGAGAACTCTGTTCTCTATTGTTATCCACCTTTCATTCAAAAATTTCCTAGGATCTCGGTTGAGGATCTTGGAAACTCGTCACAATTTCCAGATGAGACAATTTTGAAAATTTTGAAAATGTGTTTCTGATCTGTAATAATTTAATTGGAATAAGCTTTGAGCAAATCACAATAAATAGTTACAAAATCGAAAACTGGAAGTAGAATGCTGAAAGATGATATCTTCCACATTTCATGCCACATGTAAGCTGTTGGAAGGTGTGACGGAATGGTGAAGCTGCACCTTCGCATGTGTGTAATCACAAAAGTAGCTTAGCTTCAGGTTTGCCGTTACGCATCCGAGAATCATACTAGTTGCGACTTCAATTCAGGTTTCTATCCAACAAAAGTAATATCCTAATCCAGCAATATGCACTTAGAAAAAAAATAAGATTGAGATTTTTCAAGGAAAACATGAACTTAAAGTTATAAAATGAACGGTGCACTGCCTCCTACTTTCATTTTCAGGATACATATCACCCTTTTCTTGATAGTCCTGTAAAATTTGTGTACGAAATGACTCCAATATGTAGTACTTCAGAAATTTTATTGCTTGAATTCGTCAAATATAGAAAATATCTTTACAAAATTGTGACAATATATTTTTACATTCTCATTCTGAATGAGAAGGTATTGGTTTTATGCGAAAATTTAAATTCGCGGATTTAATGAAATCTCCACGTTTTGAGACCTCCTGATTCCGAAATAGTATATTGAGCAACAGGGGGCCGAAGGCAACGATTTCACGAGTACTATTTTTCATCATACTGATAATCGAAAATTCGATTGGAGATGCCTGTGAAGCGAGTCGAGAATCGAGTTTTCAACCAGAGGGAAGAAAGTGAC
>WSXT02213091.1:7194-17565 GCA_011762715.2 Neuroterus valhalla | reverse complement strand
TTCAAAAAATGGAAAAAAGCCGTCCTACAAAGATAGGGAATACGTTTCTGCGCATTTAAAAAAAAAACATGAAAATCTGTTTACTGACGCCTGAGAAATCGTGCGAAACAGTTTTGAAAAAGTAGTTTTGAGAAAAACGTATCCGAAGTTTTATAATTAGATGAGATTCATACAAGATTCCGTGTTCAGAATAATTTTTTATTTACTTGTAAATTAAATACGGTGGCTTTTATAATAAAAAACGTAAAACGCACGAAGTCGGAGTGTCAAAAAACTTGCCCAAAACTCTTTTTTTTTACGGATCGAGCAAAATCCTTTTGAAATGACATTCTTAGATGTATTACCCATGAGAAAATGAAAAAAATCGATTTCTTGAAATCCATTGGGTGGAACACCCCCTTAATGTGAAAATCAAAACTTCAGATTTTGGAGGTGATTCCTCCCCTTTAGTTTTGAAAAGAAAATTCTTCAGCCAATTTTGGATTTGGTTGCATGAGATTTTAATTAAAAACAGAACCAAAAATAAAATGACTCAGATATGCATATTACACAGTGATGTATGCATTTACATGTGTCGAGATTATTAACGGGATATGTATAGTATGGAAATATCTCGAAAATCTCTCTCATTGTTTGAAGAACTCGTAATTTCGACGCTCTGGAACAAACAAGCTCGGTGGAGCACGTCCCCATTGTTTTGTTACGAGCTCATAAGAAGGTTGGAGAATTTACATGCGAGGCACGAATGTAGGTGCCAGATCGCATATCCGCTCTAGTTTTTTCGATTATATATATCTTCTGGAAACTAAAACGAACTTTTCACTAAAAAAGTACAATTTACATCAAATGTTTTTTTATCAATTGTGCGTAAGTTATTTTTCAAAAAAAAACTATTCATTGTGAAGGGGCTTAACTTCGAAATCAGTTCCTATTTCCTTTCAGAATTTTACACTGAATGAAATGTCTGGTTGAGTTTACCCGACAACATTTTTATTGTTGTAGCAGCAAATTAAAAATTGTCTAAATAAGGCTTGAGTTATTGGAAAAAAGTAATAAGGTAATAAAAATAATTGAGTTTTTTTAATATCTTTGTCTTTTTGAAGATTTCCTCAAATTCCATAAATTTGCGAAGAAACCGGTGTCTGGACCATTTTCGAGCAATCCGAGGAATTTCATTTTTTTATTTTTGAAAGAAAAATAGTGGTTATTCTCTCCAACTTCTGGGAAACGAGTAGAAAATCTCTCTTGATTATGAACCTCAAGTCGAAGAAGCGTGAGTGCGATTGCATTCCTTTGGCTTTTTATATTTTTTTATTGTTCCTCAGGATGGAAGTAAATGGGAAATAAGTAGTGGAGAATAAAAAGTGAAATAGAGTGGTAAACCTGAGATTCTAAGCCTATTATTTTGCTTACCTCTCAAGAGTCAGGAAGTAAAACTACTATTTTGCGAAAGAAATCGGCTTTACCGGGAATACTTGAAATAATGAAATTCCCTTAAATTTTTGAAAATTTCCTTGCAGTCTAGAATAGCCTTGATGGCACACGCCTAACAATGGAGTGTTCATTACGGTTAACCAAAAATGCATTAGAAAATTTTCCTTTCAAATTTTAATGCATACCACCTGGGAGTTTGTTCGAAACAACAACAAAATTATATTTTGGGGTGGCACTAGCCCCATGGACGTATTTATTAAAAGAAAAAAAAGACGGTTTTGTAAATTTTATTCAGGATCTCAATATCGACTAAATGGAGTTGAAATTTAACATTTCTCTTCACAATCAGACAAAATATAAGGAAAAAATATGATTTTTTCAAATATCACACCCGTCATTCTGTTTTATAGGATTCCAAAAAAGCCTATATCTGAAAAAATGGGTTTTTCGAGCTTTCGACGCTAATAATGATTTTCTTGCGGTATTTTGACCCAGATTATTCCAAATATATGGAATACTACATTTTAATGATAATGAGATGTTTTCATGTATTTTTTAAATGATTCATTATGGTTTTCAGCAACTTTCTCTCAAAAAGTGTTGCGAAATTGCGTTTTTTCTGAATTTTTAAACTTATTTCTCCATCTTTACAGTAAGAGAAAAGTGAAAGTCGATTAAAGTTACCGAAAAGAATTGTTTGATAATGTGTCGTTATTTAAAACAATATTTTCTTAGAATAATGCTGAAAAGTTACGGTTTTTCCTGAAATTTTTAAGTTTTCGTCGACTGTTAACATGGAGTGAGTCAATGTTTAATTCAGTTTAGCAAGAATAATTGTTTAAATCAGCTATTATCGTTAATAAATATTTTCTTCAGTAATGACACTAGATAGTTACGGCTTTTCCTCAAATTTGTAGATTCTCATCACTTTTCGATGAAAGTAAAGTAATAATTATTTCAGGATAACAAAAAAAAAATATTCAAACAATTTATTATTATTGTTGATAATATTCTTTCCAAGTAATGATGGGAAGTTGCATTTTTTTCCTGAAATTTCGAACTGTTTGTTAGTTTTTCACATCGTGCCTTGATAATTAATTATCCGTTCAAAGTTTTTTGAATCTTTATATATGTATAATATCATCGGTAAGGCGAGTTTCCCCAATTGTAGTGGGGAGGAAGGGACTGCTATATAAAATATTTTCATATTCAAATTTTTATTTCACGCTTTGCAAGAAATTTCCTGTTGTAATTAAAAACAGAACTTCAACAAGTCACTTACAGACCTAGTCCCCTGACCTATTTCTAATTATCCCATTCTTTGTTCTTGTTTCTCGTGCATAAAAGCTTTTTTGTTTCAATCGATTTTTTTCAAACGATGAGAAAAAAGCAAGAATATTTCATTTAATGCAATAAAGATTTATTTAAAAAATTATTCTGGTTAAGGGTCACTCATTATTTGTTGATAGCCGAAAATTCAACGCAAAACTGAGGATTTCTGATGAAAGAAACTTCTAACATCACTCTAAGAAAATAGTTTTGAACAATAATGAATGCTTCGAATAAGCATGTTTATCAGATTTCATTCATTATAACTTCACCAAGTAAAAATTGGACAAAAAGTTCAGAAGTTAAGGAAAAAACCGCAATTTCCTAGCACTTATTCAAGAAAAGATAGTTATAAACAATAATAATTTCTTTGAATAATCTTCTCTGCTAAATTCAAGTAATTATTAGATCACTCCAAGAGAAAAATACAGAAATAGTTGAAATTTTCGGAAAAAACTGAAACTTTTTATTATTATACTACGAGAATGTTATCAATAATCTTGAAAAATTATTTTTGTATTTCTGAAATAATCATTATATTACTTTGATGGGAAGTGGATTAAAAGTTACAAATTTCAGGAAGGAGGTGCAATTATTTAGAATTAATATTGAAGAAGATAGCTATAAACAACAATAGTTTCCTTAAACAATTTTTTTTTGCTAAATATAATTAAACTTTAACTTACTACAAGTAAAAAAGAGACGAAATATGAGAAATTTCCACAAAAAACCACAACTTTCTAACATTTTTATATTAGAATATTTTTGAAGCAGCGTATTTATGCCTCGCTCTTGCGAAATTGGTAAAAATAAGTTGAAAAATCAGAAAAAACCGTGACCTTCGAATCCCTTTCTAAGAGGAAGTTGCTACAAACAATAATTAATTATTATATTTTAAATTAATTAGCGCCTAAAACTCAGAAAGCCTATTTCTCCATTTATGGAGTTTTTCGGAACCCTATAAAACAAACTTACGAGCGTGATATTGAAAATATAATATTCAATTGCTATTCTATAGCGAATTTTAAAGAGAAATGTTGAGTTCCAAACACTTGTTTCAAAAAACTTGCATCAGCTGGAGTCCTCGTAGATTTACATTAAAATTCGAAAGAAACATTTTTGGACCACCCTTGTTATAGTGTTCATTCCTGGAGAGCCGTGTTGCTGGTACCACCAGACAAAAAGGTTCTATAAGTACGCAAAGCCTTTGTTTTTGGTGGTTTGGAACTCACCTCAAGATGTTAGTTACCCCTACCATC
Organism: Neuroterus valhalla; assembly: GCA_011762715.2. Classification (NCBI taxonomy): domain Eukaryota; kingdom Metazoa; phylum Arthropoda; class Insecta; order Hymenoptera; family Cynipidae; genus Neuroterus; species Neuroterus valhalla. The sequence continues at coordinate 13,543 of WSXT02213091.1, read as the reverse complement.
GAGTAAGTGGTACAGTGTGTAAGGGAATAAATGAAAGGTTCAAAGAAAATTTAGGCCCTGAGGAGACACATTAAACTGGATCTTCCATTCTAGATAAGAAAAGAAATTTTTTGCGTTTCAAGATGCAGCTCACAAGAATAAAAAATTAAAATATAATTATATTTTTTATTTAAGAAAAAAAGGCCAAAAAAGATTTTTAAAATGTGTTATTTGTTGAATACTTATTAGACTTCTAGATATTTGTTCAAAGTTCTCCCCTAATCGAGTAACTGGCAGAAACAACTCGCACACAATGGAACGGACGGGATCAAGAGGAAATTAATCTAGATCGATTCTGTGGTTGAAAATCGACTAGTTTTGGAGCACCAAGAAGATATCTACCGTCAATTTTGTCGTAGTCCTCTTCCCAGAGCATCTTGCGAATCCACCAACTTGACTTCCAAGTCGAGGATGAGAGGAATTTCCGATAACTACCTTCCCACTTTCCCTGGACCACCATATAGTCTGCACATCCTGTCTTCCCGAGTGGGAATACAGGAAATTGATCCTGGCTGTAAAATACGGCAACGATGAAAATTCCCCGCTGGGACGCGTCACCAATAAATACACAGAAGTATCTTTACACATTAATCACGCTCAAGTTCTCGCGCATTTCATATTAATAATGCATGCTAAGGGAAGAGAGAACTATTTTAGAAAATTCATCCAAGAGAGCGGCAAAAGTGAGGCTTCTTGGGCTCCCCTTGATTGATTTGATATGTAGCAAAATGAATTCCTCAAAATTTATTACAGAAAATTGTTCTCCCGTACAGCATTTAGAACTGAGGTAACAAAATAAAGATAAAATCTGGGAATTTATCTTTTGAAATTACCCCTATTCGGCTTCTACACTTTGATCCTTCTCTATCCCTCAAACCTTATTCTGTTCTTCTCGCCACCTCAACCAACCCTTTCGTAGTATCTTCGCTCATCAACCTTCTACCTTTTTCCCTCTTTACTATATCTCCCTTCACATAGTCCTCTCTGCCATCCATTTCATACATTCGACACATCCCTTAACTTCTCACAACCTCCCCCACCCCCCCTTATTGTCGTGTTGTCACATCTACCAAATTCTTCCCTTCTGTTTCCTCTTTCTCATCTATCTCTCCGTCCCCGCCAACAGCGTGACTGCAGTCCTCGCCTTATGGAGCGGGCTCTGGTGTCACGCTTAGGCCTACATGGAGACGCAATGGGATTACCCAAGCGTCAGGGGCTCTTATGGTCCCGACCCGAATAATAATAATAATCTTTCCGTCTTCGGAACTTACTTTTTCCTATCACGCCTCTATCCTCCGCCCTTTGCCCCAGCTACACTTCTTTCCTAGAGGTCCTTCATAAACCAGTTCCTGGAGTTTTCCCCACCCCCGCCCCTTGGCCTGTTTTCCAACTCTTCCTGCAGTTTTCCACTTTTTTGTGGAACCAGGTTAGACCTAGGTGCGCCCTAAAAAGAGAAATTGGTCAATAGAAGGCCCCTACACCTCGAAGTTCCATTTTCTCAACCCTTACTCCCTTCATTCTATCTACTTTTTCTCCTAACCCTCTATACCTCTCATCGTCTTTACTTTTCCCTCCAACTTAGTCCCCAACATCTTATTATTCTCCTTTCCCCTTTACCAAAAAGTTTCTATTTAAATTACGTGATTATACTTTGCAGCCTGAAAATTCATAAAGTCGTAAAGAATCTATGACTTTAATATCTGCCTGATTCAGAATGAAAACGGTCAGTTATTCATTTCACCTTTTTTTTATGAGGAGAACCAACACTGAATACGTCTAAATTTTGAAAAAAAGTTTCTTAAGTAGCGTATTCCAGCATGTTCTTGTTTTGCAAAAAACACCATTGCACGTAAAACTGAGGTTGTGGACACAAAATATGTAATTCAGCGTGATACTTATTTTAACACAGCGCGTTCAGGTATTAACAATTCCACCGAGCTTTTCTACCACAGTGCGATCTAGTTTGAACTTTCTAGACACAATGCGATTTTAAATCAAAATGATCAGCTCTGAATTAATAATATACCATCTAGAATTGCAGTGTCATTGTGTAGCTGTAATACAGAGACAACGAGGTTTTGAAACAAATTATCCAATAACGGAATAATTTAGGTTATATGAATCCATTTAAGTTTCATGAACTGAATGATTGATGTAGGGATTTAATAGCCTCAGTGGTGCGTATTATAGTAATCAGCAGATTTGACTGGAATTTTTAGGGAATTATCATAGATAATGGGAAACATTCAGAGGCGAGGATGTTGTTCGTTGTTACGAGACATTTCCCATCAGGTATCAATTTCGAAATGAACTGGTAATTTTATTTTTACTGCACTCCGAAAAACGTTTTCATATTGCTTTAATACCCAAATGAATTCAGCAAAATCGGTATCAAGCAGAAATGCAGAGTATTAAGGTGTGTGTTCCTCCGAAGGTACTTCATAGTATAGTATCGAACGGTTAAGTGTGATAATGGACTTCATGCAATTTTTAAAGTCACTTGTTTCAATTTGTTGCTTATACATTTATGTACAAAATGAATTTAAAAAAGTAATTTCTAGAAACGTAAGTACGCTGTTACTGAACACAACTGCTTCATTGTAGATCTTATTTGAACCCAAAAATAGTATCATACCTGAAGTTTGCTATCCTCTCTTGAGGTTTAACGAAAAATTTGAAGAAAATTTGGAAATTATTAAAATTAGGATGATTTAAGACAGTATGTAAGTACCAGAGCTGTCTTTCTTTGCTGCAGTAGGTTCTGAGGCTGAGCAAGTCAGCCTGGTTCATTTCAAATGGATTTGTTCTATTTTTTCTACTTCACTATTTTTTTGTGAATGAGTATACGTTTTTATATTTTTTTTATTTTCCTCATTTCAAGTTCCACTGAATACATAAACGATTCAGAATTTATACAATTACTAGCTGGGCCCTGTGGCGCGGCGGCGGCTTCGCCGCCGCGGAGAAATATGCAAGTGACAGTGGCGCCATCTGTCGAGAATTAGTCGTACTAGTCCGGAAGTCCACTGGAAAAAGTTAAGCCCATCTCTTCCGAAGACAAATTCTATCTAAAAGTGTTGATTCAATTGCGATTAATATCAAATGATTGTCTCCCAAACCTGTATCCTGTGCCTTATACCTTATAAAAAATTGTTAACACTTGGAAAACATGGGTTTGAGCCCATAACTTCTAAGGACGAAATTGGTATCGTTTGAAAGGTCTTTCGATTCCCTTTTGAAAGCCGCTCGGCTGCCTCGCGGCAGCCTGCGGCAGCCTGTGCAGAACCCTGGCAGCCCAAGTTTTGTGACTCGCGCACGCGTCAACTCGAGCGTCGAGTTGGAATCGCGCGCCCCAAACATGGTCGAGCGTCGCGAGGCTCTTTTTTGAGGTATTTAAAAGGTTTCTTATGTCTATCATAACCTCGTGTAATAGAAATTTCCATTTTCAGAATACTAAACCAAAAATTTGCGGTTTTTAAGAATGTATAGAGGTGAATTTTATTACTTTTATTGCGATGAAAATATATTGCATTCTTAATGAGAGAAAACTCAACATCTTTTAGATAGTTAAATATCACTAATTTTGTGTTTCTCACTCTCTATAATGTTATTCATTGATTTATTGAAAACATGAATCAATATTATTAAAAGTTAGGTACTTCGCAATTTTATACCTATAAATATGAAAAATCAACAATTCAGACAATGAATAGATTTAAAAAATGAAACGTACAGCTTCCTTGTCGCAGAAATTTTTCAATTCCGGGTAGTATTTTCAATTCGAAGAAGTCACTTTTTTGGAGAAATTATAATGATATACAATCTCTGAAGGATTTTTAGACTCTAAATTCCCATACAGAAATTTCTTTTTCTTCCGGAACTTGACTACCGATTTCAATTTATCGAAGTTATCATCACTGCACTCCAGAATTTTCCCCGCGACTTTTGCACAAATGAAACACTTCATTTTTCGATAAAGTGCGAAAGAAACGAAAAAGAAACTCGATCTCAAATAAAAGATCGTACGAGATTGACAGATATAAAACAGTTGAGCACATACATGCGCAGACGCACGCGTCCCGCGTGACGGTCTGCCATATTAAGGGCGCGCGATTCGAACCCGACACCCGAGTTGACGCGCGCACGAGTCAAGAAACTGGGGCTGGCAGAGTTCTGCACGGGCTGCCTCGAGGCAGCCGGTGGCGTTTGAAGGGAATCGAAAGACCTTTGAAATGATACCAATTTCGTCCTTAGAAGTTATGGGCTCAAAACCCATTTTTTTCAATTGTTAATCATTTTTCATAAGGTATAAGGCACAGGATACAGGTTTGGCAGACAATCGTTAGATATTAATCGCAATTGAATCAACACTTTTAGATGGAATTTGTCCTTAGTAGAAGCAAATATTTATTCTAGTTCCTAATTGTGAAATTCATAACCGGACAATTCAGAAACAGAACGAAAAAACTTAGACTTTGTTAGATGAATATAACGAGGGAAAAAAAATCTGAAAAACAGTCGATTGTATGCTCCAGGACATTACTGTACGTAAAATCAAATCCTGTGTTGTAGAATTATTTGAAAAGTGGAAACAGAATATTGTACAATATTTCATTGCGTTCGAATACATTTTCGGATACTGCAAAATATTTCACAACATGCATTCCAAGGTCGCAGGCAAAGCCAAGAACAAACAGTTTCTACAGCTTTTCAGCGTATCAGTTTATTCTTTGTTTCAACTAAATAAAAAAGTATCTCTGAAACTATAACTTTGCGAGCAATTCCATGAGTGTATGATTCTGATCCATTGTTTTTACCCGTATCGTCACACTCTCTGCCTCCTTTGTTAGCCCGCAAAATGTACGGGTCATCAAATTCTTTAATGAAGTTATTAAAAATGTTTATCGGAGCAAGATGTAGTAGTCATGCAAACGATCTGATTGGTACAATGTTTACGATTCAGTCACTCTACCCTCTCACTCCGTACCCTTCGAAAAACTATTAATTTTCCTTCCCCACTCTCTGACCTCATCTTTACCGCCCTTGAAGATCCTCTCAGTCAGTAAGTGTCGCATGCGTTTAGGTTAGACGTTAAATGAAATTATCATATCTTCGAAAGGGTATTAGGACATCCATAAGACGTCCGCCAAAAGACTTCTATAATGCAACCTTAGGATTTGTGTACCCACTAGATTGTTTTCTGAATACTGAAAATTCATAGCTCCTTTCGGAATCAGAATCGTTGCTTCAGCCATACTTCCCTTGTTTCTGAAGAGATTCATAAAGTTTCATCGGCTTATCGAAATCGGATTTCTCGTGAAAATAGCGTTCCTGTCAAGATTCCCAAGCTGCGTTGAGAACGCAATCACGTATAAGTAGGTTTAAGTAGCTAACTTCCTACTGCGTGAGGTAACAAGCCAGTATTAGTGAAGGTTTTAATGCAAGTTTGCCGACGATGCCGGTGTATTAGCCACGATTATTCCGCTGTGATGCTTCGGACCTGGATCACGGTGGAAGATAAATGACATTGTTGCTTTCAGGCTGAGCTTGGCCCCTAGACATACAATTCTGATAATCATCTGCAGTGCCTCAACAAAGCCCTATAGTCAGTAGGGGCGTGAAAGCCCGATTTCCGCGATAATGACAACGCTCGGGCTGCGATTGTTATGAGGCTTTAATACCCAAGTGCCTGCTAACCGCAAAAATTCACCCATGTACGGAATTTCGAACAAGTTCCTGGGGACTTTGAAGGCAAATAATGATGACTGATGATTTCCTGATTAAAATGATCCTCAAATACATTTGATGCATTGGAGTTAAAGGTAATATAGAAAAGTTCGCGTTTGGGACAGATTTTGATTAAGTGCGCAGCACGAGACAGACGATGAGAATGTGTTCGTTAAAGCCGGAGAAGCTTTAACGATGCGGAATTCACAATCATCAAATCAAAGTAGCCGACAATCTACTTTTCAGTTTCAAAAGCTCTACATGCAATTGTGGGGACGTACAAAGGCCGAGCACGTAGCGCGAGGTAAATTCCAAACCGAACGCGGAGCGCAAAGTACATTTATTATCGAGCGCGAAGCGCGAGATCCAAAAGACGCGCGCCCCAGGCGTGCACAAACTTGCGAGCGAAGCGAGCTGCGTGGGATGAGAATGTGCCCGCGCATCGAGCAGATTTTTTTAAACTGGACGTGCTGAAGAATTTTTCTAAACGGAATCTAAATCTGCAGGAGCGTCCTATAGAAACCACCCAGAGTTGTTTGATCGAAAAGTGTTATAGCATTTTTTTTCATAGTAAAAAAACTGA
>WSXT02213080.1:0-17565 GCA_011762715.2 Neuroterus valhalla | reverse complement strand
AGTCGACATTTCGCTTTTGAGTTTCACAAGCTCTATATGAAACTGTAGGGAGGTACAAAGGCCGAGCGCGTAGCGCGGGGTAAATACATAACCGAGCGTGGAGCGTGAGGTAAGATTACCATCGAGCGCGAAGCGCGAGATCCGAAAGTCGCGCGCCCTGGGCGCGCTCAAACTTGCGAGCAGAAATTCCGGTCTTTATAGAAAATTCAAAAAGTTGTATTCCCGATCTTGCAGGGCTCCCGGAAAGAAACATTTTTTCTCTCTGACTTTCGTTTCAATCTTGCGTTATTTGGCTAAAAATTCCCATTTCCCTTTTTTTACCTGCTACAAGAAACCGTACCTACAATTTTTGAGTCTTGGAAGAAAAAGTCCAAAAAAATTTTCAAAATGCTCCCCCTCTTTCATTTTCCATCAAAAATAGCTGGTTAACGAACTTGGCTTGTCTTTTTGGTCCCTCAAAATGGGTGCCAAAGTAAGATCAAATATGATCATTCTTTCGAAAGTTATCGAGTTCACAGATTATTTTTCATTATTTTCTGTGCGATCAAAATTTATATTTTCGAATTTTGAAAATGCCACAACTCTGACAATTTTGTTTTTATAAAAAAAAAATCATGAGGATAAATTTCCTTACTTTTTACCTGCTACAAGAAACCATACCTGAAATTGTTGAGTCTTGAAAAAAAAGTCCAAAAAAATTTTCAAAATGCCCCCCCCCCCTCTTTTATTTTCCATCCAAAATAGCTGGTTAGCGAATTCGACCTGTCTTTTCAGTCCCTCGAAATGTGTGGCAAAGGGCAATTCAATCCGATCATTCTTTCGAAAGTTATCGAGTACACAGATTACAGACTACAGACAGACAGACAGGCACCTTCGTAAAAACCATTTTTTCTGACTCAGGGGGTCTCAAAACGTGGATTTTTCATCTAACCCGCGAAAGTCAATTTTCAAATAAAACCAATACCTTCTCATTCAGAATGAGAATGTAAAAATTATATAACGATAGCAAAAAAACGGATTTCAAACAAAATAGTTTATTTTTCAACGAAAGTGATGTATTTTTTAATATCAATATGAATCTTTATCATCTAAATATAACTGGAGCACTTCAATTTTTTAACCATGAAGCTGAATATTTGAACGAAGAATAATTTTCAAACTGAAAGATTAATTATGTACCATAAAATACAATGTTTCAACAGAACAGTTAAATTTCGAACTTAAACAGTATTTAATTTTTAATGAAAAAGAAGAATTGTAAACAAAAACTTTAATACTCAAATTTTAAATTTAAAAAATTATATTTAATCAAGCAAATGAACTTTTAAATAAAAGCATGTAATTCTCAATTGAAATAAGTTAAATTTCCAGTTTAATAAAATTACTTATAACAAATATTATATTATAGCAATATATTATAGTGTCAGGCCACGTCAACTGTGCCCATGGAATTTTTGTAATTTTTTAAAAAGTGACAACAATTGGAAAAATATGTACATAATAGCATTACAAAAATACACTTTGAACCGTTTTTCAAAAAACTGCACCGTTTTCATTATTCTTGAAAATAATGATTTTTGCAACTTTTAATAGAAAAATAAATAACTCACGACTCGTTTGCAATAATCGAATGAAATTTGTTATGACAGTTGTGAAGAGTTTTCTCTTTCTAATTAAAATTTTTTCTGAAGTAAATTTGAAAGATTCTACTTTTTTTTAACAAATATTTAAACAAACTCGAATATTTATAACTTCCAGGCCTCCGATCATAGTGAAATTTTAACACAATGTAGTATGAACACTTTATTCCGTTCTCAAAGAAGAAAAAATTGGTAATTCTCACTCCCACGGTATTAAAAAAAAGTTTTTGTCGCGGGCGTCGCGTAACACTTATTGTCGCCTCGAACGGTGCACAGTGGGAAGAAAAACACTTTTTTGGGACGAAAATCAGCCGAAACTTTAATTTTTAACGGATCAGAGCTTTTTTCTTTTAATACTCTTGTAGGATCGTACTTACGTAGAGTTGCACGTTTTTTGAATTTGTTATTTAATTATTTTTTACTCAACTTAGAATTTGCAATTGGTTATATTTGCGATATTTACTTAGCCCCATTCATCAATATTTCTTCACTAAGGTGTAGAATTAGTAAAGTTGATTTTTTAAAATAAAAATGTAACTTCTAGATAAGTATTCTGTAATTTGTTACCTGTTATAAACAAATTAATGGATATAACTGTTAACTGTTGCAGTTTCAGATTTCGAATGTATTACTTACATGAATTTTGTTGTAAAAATATAGAGAATCAATTTTTTATTGTGAACAAGCTCCAAACAACAATGATAGTTAATAGTTTAAACAATTTTTTAAAGAAATTCACTCATTTGTCATATCTATACTTCGAAAAATATTCTTTTCTGTCGAATAATTAATTTTCATCTGAAGAACAAGAATATTACACATAAGAGTTCCATAAAACATTATTTTTCATTGTTATAAACAATTTTTATAAACAAATTCAGTTTTTTGGTAAATCTGTGCATCGAAAATTTTTCTTTTCTTGGGAATCATTTATTTTCATTTGAAGAACAAGAATCTCACACATGAGAGTTGCATGAAACAACATTTGTCATTGTTATAAACAGTTTTTATAAACAAATTCACTTATTTGGCATATCTGTGCATCGAAAGTTTCCCGTATGAGTACAAACTAATAAGTATGAACAGCCGCGTATGTAGCGTAAGCCACATGCGGCGAGCGCGCCGTTCGAGGCGACAATTGTTACGCAGCGGCCGCGCCCAAAACTTTTTTTTATACTGTCAGAGTGAGAATTACCAGTTTTTTCTTCTTTGAGAACAGAATAAAGTGTTCATACTACATTGTGTTAAAATTTCACTACGATCGGAGGCCTAGAAGTTATAAATAATGGAGTTTGTTTAAATAATTGTTTTAAAAAAATTACAATTTTTCGAATTTATTTCAGAAAAAATTTTAATTAGAAAGAGAAAACTCTTCACAACTGTCATATCAAATTTCATTCAATTATTGCAAACGAGTCGTAAGTTATTGATTTTTCTATTAAAACTTGCAAAAATAATTATTTTAAAAAATAATGAAAACGGTGCAGTTTTTTGAACTCATAACAATATTCAAATAAAATTGTAAAAATTTAACTGTAGTAGTGGAATTTTGGATCAGAAAAACGAATTTTTAACTGAAATGATGAAACTTCAACTAGAATAGTTGAATTCTTGACCAAAAATTGATTTTGAACCAAAAAATATAATTTTCCAGCGAAACGGTTAAATTCTAAACTATTGAAACAATGATTACCAACAGAAAATGGAATTGTAACATTTTGGGATTGAAAAATTATTATGAAACCAAACATAGGAATTTTAAACTAGCTGAATTTCCGACTAAAATCCAAAAAATTCCACTGTATAACTTGAATGGTAAACCGTAAAGAAGAATTTTTAAACAAGAAAATTAAGTTTCCAACAAAAAGATAATTTTTTACCAAAAAATCGATTTTCCAACAAAATAATTTAATTCTTAATTTCGAAAGACAAACTTTCTTCCAAATTGTGGAATTTTGAACTAGAAAAGATCAATTTTCAATTAAGAATATAACAGTTAAATTTTTTCTAGGGAATTGACTTTTAACCAAACTGATCAACTTGCAGGTTAAATGATAAAACTTCAACTAGAATAGAATTATTTATTGCAAAAAAGATGAACTTTTACTCAAAAGGATTATTATTGTACAAGAAAGGCGAATATTCCACAATTTACGTAAATTCTTGAAGAAATTGGTTAATATTCAATTCAAAAATGAATGTTCAACTAAACACTTGAATGTTCACCTAAAAAGAATAATTTCTTTTCTAACAGAGGATGTACGTTTTTAACTAGAGGTAAAGTACAAATTTAAATAATGCACCTTCAACAGGAAAATTCAATTTTCAACAACAAAGTTCAACTTTTAGCCAAGCACTTCTCCCCACCTTAAAATAAAGACCCTAATTATTTTCTGGAAATCTCTGTCTTAATTCAAAAAAATGAACAGGAAGTAAATTGAACGTGATAAAATAATACATTTTATTTTCTCAAAAAATTGAGAAAATGATTCTTCCTGTATGTTTGGGCCATGATCAATTCTATTATCGAACTTGAGTCAACTGAATAAATCTCAGAAAGCAATAAATTTTCAAAAGGTTTTCTTTTTCATAATTGAAAAAATAAAAATTCGCACTCTCATAAAATATATAGATATATTAATTCGATTCATAAAAAAAGCAATCATTTCTCGTATTTTTTCGGTAGAATTTTTAATAGTCTAGGTTGAGTCAAATAAATGCCCGGTTTTCAAATTAAATTCCCGGTCATTTCCCGGTTTTTCCCCGGTCAATGAAATCCCCGGTCATTTCCCGGTTTCCTTGCCAAGTCGTCACCCTGGCTGAATGAAATCAACTTTATAAAAGTTGTTTTTTACAAAAAATGAAGATCATTTGATGGGTACTTTGATGCTGAAAAAAATGGGAGATAGTTTCATATAAATGAAATTTCGGAAATTCCTTTCAACACGATATGTATTTGATTTTTAAAAAATATTTCATGCAAAAAAAAAATTTCAGCAAAAATTTCGGTTATCTAGTTTTGTACTGCAACCCTGCAACTATACATTAAAAAATGGTATTTCGGGCAGTCCAAAAACTACGTGACACTTCCACACAGTGAAAAGAAAATTAATTTTTTGGTTCGAAATAAGGTACAGCACAAGTCTTGACCGATCCGCTTGTAAAAAAAAAATAATAAAAATCTGAGGTAATTGCGCACAAAGTTGTCAAGCCCGGTGCTTTATTTAGCTCTCAAATTTTGTTTATAAATGAACCAATGAGACATAAGAAAATGACCATTTTTCTGTTATACGTTCCGAGTGTTCGTTAATAGAAGGAAAATGGTTACATTTGCCTACATTTTATAGAGTGACATTATCTGAAGGTATTTTGTCAAAATACATTTCTAAAAAACAAATTTTTTATGAAAAAAAATCATTTTTTGAAAGTTTTATTCTCATACTTTCCCAAGATTTTACATTCTTCGAAGGTACATTGCGAGTAATCTGTATCTGTTTGAGGATGATTCTTGTTGATATTATAAACAAATGTAATAAACAAATTGAATTTTTTGTGCAATTTTCGACGGAAAAAGTTTTTGTTTTCAATGACAGGCCTTTCAATTCAAAGCTATATGATAACTTTAGCAACATTCATAAATAATTGATAAATTCTAGGATTTTTGAAGACGATTTTAAAGAGCAAAATTATTATTCGGGCATGTCCTAGCAGGAAAAACTAATTTTTTTCAATGTAAATATTTTTTATTAGAAACTTCTCAATAATTTAGATTTCATATATCACCAGTTGATAAGTTTTAGAATTTTTTTGAACAATTCATTGTTTGCCATTTGTCGAAAGAAACATTCGAAGTAGAAATCTGATGATCGTCTTCAAATTTTCGTAAAGTGGTAAAACAAAAAAGAAAGCTATTGAATTTATATGTTGCAGCCGGCCAATGCCAGAATAATACAATTTAAAAACAATTTCTTTTTTGAAAGTTGAAAAATTCATCAATTATTGATGTTACCAAACTTATCATGAAGTTTCCAATTTAAATTACATACTAAGAAAATAAATTCAAATAAACCGAATTTTCAAGAATATACTATTCCTCAACAATAAATAAATATTGCTGAAATTATCAGAAGTTTCCAATTGAGAGTACTGTAATGAAAAAAATAAATTTATATTATTATTACACTTATTATTATTTTTATTGGTTGAAAATTGATCGTTTCTAGTTAAAAATTCAACAATTTAGTTTAAAAATTCAAGTAGTTTGTTATAAATTCTTTTTTCCCAGGTAGAAAATAGCTCTTCTTGTTCTAAAATTAAACAATTCGATTGAAAATTTAATCACTATCTTAAAAACTGCTTTAATTAGATAGAGATTCAAATCTCTGGTCGAAAATTAATTTTTAATTGCAAATTTGACTATTCCATTTTCTGTTCAACATCCACCGTTTTTAGTTTAAAAGGTAACTATTTGGTTAAAATTTACTTCTTTGTTGGAAATTCAACTGTTTTGTAGAAACGGTTTCATCGAAAATTCGTCTTATTGGGTTAAATTTCCATCATTTCTATAGGAAATTGAACTATTTGGTTGAATTGTAAATTTTTGGTTAAAAATTTATATTTTCGGATAAAAAATTTGAATTCTCAGCAGAAAATTCACCTTTTTATTCAAAAATTCAGTAGTTCAGTTGAAATTTCTTTTCCTTCTCTTGAGGATTTAACTATTTTTCGAAAATTGTTTTTTTTTTTAATTCTACTGTTTTTACTTTTAAATTAAATTTGTTTTCGGTTGAAATATAAAATATTACGCTTCACGCTGAGAATCAATCTTTTGTGGTTTTATCCAATTGTTTTTCATTTGTCGATTTCTTCGTTAAAATGTCTTTTTTCTTGAAGATTGATCACTTTAGTTAGAACTTCAACTGCTTCATTGCAAATTTATATATTCCGTTGAAAATTCTACTTTTTTGTTGGAATCTATTTATTTTGTATGAAATTGAACTGTTTTGTTGATTATTCGTCTTCTTCAAAAAAATTCGTCCTTTTGAATTAGAAATTCAACTTTCTTCCTAAAAATTCATCTTTTTAGCATGAAAACTCAGCTATTTGGTTGGAAATGCGACTTTTCTTAACCTTTTTGTGTTCAAAAATTAAACTTTTTTGTTCAAAATTAGTTCCTCTTATGTAAAAGTTCAACAAGTTTATAAATTCAACTGTTTGGTTGTTCATTAATTTTTGTTTGATTCAACTATATGGTAAAAAATTGATTTTTCTTTTGTTGGAAAATCATCCATCCGGGTTGGGAAATTCAAATATCTTGTTGGGAATTTGATTTTTTTGTTGTAATTCGAACTATTTACTTAAAAATTGTTTTTTTTCGTTCAAAAATTCATCTTTTTTCTCGTTAAATATTTTTCCTTCTAGTTTGGTTATTCAACAGTTTTCTGAATATTTCCTTTTTTGGCTTGAAAATCCAACTGTTTTTGGTTGAAGTTTATTCATTTACGTTTACAAAATCTACTATTTATTTAATGTTCTCAAATGCATGTGGTTGGTTCAAAACTGATTCTTTTGTTTGTTGAAACTTCAACTATCTGGTTGAGAAATCCTCTCCCTTGGTTGAAAATTTGTATTTCCGGGTAGAAAAGTCTACTGTTCTCTGAATAATACCACTTTTCAACTTGAAAATTCATCTCTCTCGTTAAAAATTATTCACTTTTGGTTGGAGATTCAATCATTTTGTTGAGAATATAATATATTTCAACCCTAAATTTTCGAAGTTTAACAGGAGACTTCCGTTTAGCTGAACTCTCGTTTAGCTGGACTTCCATTTAGCTGAACTCAGCGGGCCCCCTCTACCCCCAGAAGAAAGCAACTGACGGCAGCAACCAATCAAAAGTCACCTCTAGAAACACCCATGCGGATGGGGACAGTGGCGGGAATTTCTCCCGAGTTCAGCTAAACGAATGTTTACGTCGCGTAGCGGTTACCTATACACTAATTTTATTTGAAATAATTTATTTGTCTATTATTCCGCTCTTTTAGTAAATAATTGCCTTATTCTTCTGGTTTCGAGACCGCTTAAAGCTGTGAAGTCTGTTTACATTTTACTTTTGCATGATTTGTGTTTCATTTCCGATGTTTGTCAAATAAAGAGAAAGAAAACATTCTTACTTTCAAAAAAGGGGTGAAGGGAGTGGTGGATTTGTGACGTCATCCAGAAAGGTTTAAACTTTTTGTAAGGATCTTTGACGAAAAATGCGAGGGTTGGAAAGTGTTTAAATATAGTGACGCAGTTTTTGAACGGCCCCTCTGCGTGATTCAAGAAGGACTGATATAACTACCTCAAAAGATGCTGGTTGTGTAGAATGAAGAACGTCAAGTAGAACTTCTCTCCTCTTCCTTACAACTTGCTCACTTCTATTAGACTTGGATTTATTCAAATCTTTGATGAGTGGATACAAAGGCAGATCAAGAATCAGCGTCATATTTCTTGCATGAATCCCCTCCACCAGGTGATCAAAATCCTGCATCTTCCCAAGGTGTGCATCTAGGCCCGTCAAGTTTGTAACTTCGAAGTAGTGCTCTGGATAGTCTGAAGCTGGGAAAATAGAATTCAATCTGACTCCCTGGACTCCGAGATCTAGCAAATAGTCGAGCCTGTCGCTGATTCCAGGTAAGTCTCCAACTCCGTCGTTCATAGGAATGCCATCCTGATATGATGCTGGAAATATCTCGTAGAAGAGGCTTCCTTGCCACCACTTAACTGGAGGGTCGCATCTAAAAAATATTAAAGGAGTTAACTACGCAGCCGTAAGTGCCATAAGTATCTACTGCGTAGCTATAAATTCCATATATCTACACTGCGCACCTTGAAGTGTCATAAAAGTCTACTACGCAGCTTCAAGTTGCGCCGAAGTATACTGCGCACCCATGGGTGACATAGGACTTGAATGCGCAGTCGCATAACTTCTAGAAAGATTAGTGAGGAAAAGGGCAACAATAATTTTGCCAATAATGATCCGACAGGTTTGGAACAACATTATTGCTATTTTTCCCTTGCTAATATTGGCTTACACTTGGAATTTTTACCAACAAAAAAAGTATTTTTAACCGAATAGTTCAATTTTCGAGCAAAAAAGGACAAATTTCTTACAAGATTGTGGAATCCTTTTACATGATAGTTGATTCCTCAAACTATGATGAATTATTTTCATACCAATAGTTGCAAATTTGACCAAAAACATTAATGTTATACCAAAGAGACGGATTATTAACAAAAAAGTTAATTTTCAATCAAGAAGATTTATTTTCCAATCAAACTATTATTCAATGATTATTTTAATCCGACTTGTGGAAATAATGAATATCCACTACCTGGATATTCAATCTTCTAATCAGCTGTTTGGAAAACAAAACTTTTTAATTATTCTAAAAAAAATTTTTTAGCTGCCTTGAAACATAAAGATAATAACTAGTATAGGCCACTAATTGAGTATTCATTCGAGAAGATATTTCTATCCAAAATACGAATTTGTAACAAAATGCATAAATGTTCAATTAGATAGTTAAATCTCTACAAAAAAAAAACTTTGAAGAAAAAAAAGTATTTCCATCAAAAGAGTTCAATTTTCAGCCAAAATAATAAAGTTTCTACTAAGATAATGAATCTTCGACCGAAAAATTAAATTTTCAACAATGCATTTCAAATACCAACCAAGAGCTTGATTTTTTACCCCAAACAGATTTTATGTTTTCATTCATAAGAAGTTGAATCTGGCAAAAAAGACGAATTTGCAACAAAATATTTGGATCCTCAACTAAAACTGAATAATTTCAACCAAATAGTTGCATTTTTGTCCAAAGATATCAATTTCATAAAAAAAGAACGCATTTTCCAACAAACAGTTGAATTTTTAACTTAAAAAGATTAATTTTAATCTAAAAATGAAACAGTTAAGTTTTTGGTTAGAAAATCAAATTCCAATAAAATAGTCCAATGCAAGACAGGTTTTTAGAAGATATTCTGCTTATGTCCTTGAATTATGTGTCCTGTGGGAGGCGCGTTCCCAACGGCGAACATTTACCACGTTCCTGGAACGTTTTTTGGAACGTTCCAGAAACGTCCTGTGCTGTTCACGAGGGTGAAGCTGGCCTAGTGACATTTAATTCGTTAAGTTTAAGTTTCCAGTGAATTTTTCCATTTCCAGATTGCTAGTACTGAAAATATTCGGAAGCAAAAGTTAGTGTCACGAATGTTTTGAAACTACGTTCTGTATAATCACAGACTGCCATCAATGATGAAAATGAATTGTGCATTGAGTGATCATGATATTTACTTCAAATAAATTATATTTAAGGGATACAATCTCCTGAATATAATTACCACGATTCTGTAACATGATGACTAAATAAATGCACGATTTTATTTCCGTTTCTAGGTTATGCAACTTACGAATGAGCTTTGGTTACCAAGAGGGTATAATGGGAGGGCGGGACCGAAACGTCTGGAATTTAGTTCTGCCAGGAGTCACAATAGCGCATGATCGCTCCATGAGCGGCCATATTGCTGAAATTTCTTTCCACTTTTCAACACGGAGCTTCACAGTTCACGCTCTTAGGGAGATTTATAAACTTAAGATGAAAAATAATATGATAAGAAAGTACTTTTTAGGCATGGTAATGATGACACCAATGACGAGTGCTGCACAGCCAGCTAGGATAGACATCATAGACCAGAAGCAGGTTTTCCTGATGAGGGGCCAGTTCCAATTCGTGAAGCTATAATTCTTCGGGGGCTTAGGGACCACCAACTGAATTCCAACCAGAGGTGGTTTTCCTCCATTCTCCTGATTGTAAAACTAAAGAGTTATAGTGTCAGTTAGCGAGATCGTTAGGAAGCAACAGGCAGTTGATTAGTAAATTAATCGCAGCACCAACACCATCAGGAAGTCATGAAGTTTTATCAGCTGAGAAGTGAGTTTTATTTGGTTGCGCTTTAGATATTAAGTTTACTGGATAAAAATAGATCTGCTGATCAAAAATGGATCTGCAGATCAAAAATAAATGAGCTAATTGACACTCTTGCAGTTGATTCCAAATTAGGGTGCAGTAAGTTGATTCTTGTCTATCAATTTGGATAATATTCATTCAGCTGACTCAAAGCTGAGTTGAATTTCTGCAGTTGATTAATAGCAATCAACTGAGTTACAGTCAAGTAGCTGATATGGAAAAATCAACTGAGCAAATGAAATCAGCTTGCAAATCAACTGGTTTCAATTAACTAGGTACGTTGATTTCAATCAGCTGATGCATTTTTATCAACTGAGTTTAATGAAATTTGATATTTTTATTCAATCAGTGAAACATTTTGACAGGGATCTGTTTACTTAGCTTTATTATGATCAGTTTGATTTTATTCCATTTTCTGGTGCGTTTTCAATCAATGTATTTGTGTTCATCCACTGAGTTAATGTTAAGCAGCTCATCAACTGTAATCAGGTGAGTTTAATCAGCTGAAAAGTTTTGAAATATTTGATACCAATCAGCTATTTGCTATCGTCAGCTAAATTGATTCCACTCAGCTGATTTGGTTTCAAATAACAGTTCATTTCGATCACTAGTTTTAGTACAACAGACAGAAAATTTGCACAAAATTATTTTATTAGTTGATTTCAATCAATTGTTTCATTCAATTTACTGAGTTTTCTAGTTCAGAATCAGCAGAGTGAAATACGCTAAGTTGACTGTAACAAGAACAAATTATTTGTCATTACACCTCCGCGAAAAAGTCGATACATCGTGACTTTATAAAGACACAAGAAAAGACTGGACGACTAACAGTAGAAAAAGAATTACATTTGGCTGACAGCTACCTGTCCCACCTTCCCCCACTCCGGTGCTCCTTAGCTGCGAATTCCCATCCTGGCTCCCGCAGTCCTTCGCTCCTCAAAGATATTGCTGCTAGTGGCAGGCGTGAACGTTATGTTCGTCGCCGTGGCGATCGGCGGCGCTATGCGCATATGTCCGAGAGCGCGCGGTTGTTCAAATCCAAAAAAGATTGATTTTTAACTTTTACAGTTGAAAAAATGAGATTTATGAAAAACACGGATTCCTAATCAAAGATATTAATTTTTTACCAAGAAAAATGAATCTTCATGGAAAAATAAATTTCTAACTAAACATTAAACATGTTCCACCGAGGATGGGAGATCCAATTTCCAGTTAAAAAACTTAAACTTGAACCTAATTTTTTCTTAGTCAAAAAAACGAATAATTACAAAGTTTAATTCTGAACCGGAGAGATGGATTTTCAAACGAAAAAAAATAATACTTAACCACAAAAGACGCATTTTCAACAAAATACATGAATTCTCAAATAGAGAAAATAATTTTCAACGAAAAAAGATTGATTGTTTATGACATTATATGTAATAGTTAATGTTTCACTCAGAAAAGTTCTTTTTGAAATAAAAAATAGATCATTCAGCCAAAAAACTAATTTCGAACACAAGAGTTGAATTTCCAGTCGAGTGAGGAAAAAATCAACCAGATTTTGGAAATTTTAGGACACAAGGCAAATTTTCTTGAAATCAGTCCTAATCCCAACCAAAAGATGTAAATTTTCAGCGAAAAAAAAATTTATTTTCAAGCAAGCTATTAAATTTCCGTCAAAAATAATTTACGAAAAAAAAAAAATTTCAGCACAAAAAGGAGAATAATTCTTGAACGAAGAAGTTGAACCTCTAACAAAATACATGGATTTCCAATTAAAAAAAAAAGCAATATTCAACCTCACTGTTGCATTTATTAACCAAAGTAAAAAAGAAATTTTGTTAGGAGAAATTAATTTTCTACAAAAAAGGAGAATTTTCAACCAAGAATATCATTTCTGAAACAATTATTTACAATTGTATAATCATTCTTTAGGTTTTTGAAAAGTAAAGTTTTGTTCCATGCAAATTGTATTATTGTTTAGCCCTCGGCGTGCGGCCATCTTGCCAACTGACGTCATAGCATCGGCGACGAATAAACGGTTTTCGGTTCCCCCAGTAGCTGCAACGCAGTAGGAGAACTCGCCACCGGCGAGCGCCGGAGAGGGGGGAGGTTCGGCAGGTAGCTGTCGGCGAAAAGACGATTGCCGATACTAAAGACTGATGGAGGTGGAGGAATTCTTAACCTATAATTCACTGCTGCGAAGTAAGCTAAAAGTGGAATTAGGTTGACTGTAGTGAATATAGTTGCCTACAGTGATTTAGCTTCAGCATGCCATCTAGCGAAAAAAACCGACGGTGCCGAGCAGATAGTAAAGTGTTCCGTCTAATACGGTTTGTGAACACTTTTCCCCATTCGCTCACTTGAATAACAGTAATATAACAATTGCTTTACAAGGATATTCCAATTCTGAAATATATAATCTTTATTCATAGAGTTCTTACATTTACGTTAACCTTAAAACAGTCTTCTGGAGTTCTTACGCAACTTGAACATTCTTATAAATATAACTTTGTTACGTACACGTTACATAATTGAACGTAATGACAACATAACACAATATTTATGTATTAGAGGTCAGTAATAATTTAACAACTGCATAAAATCTATGTGACAGATATGTAACATACATGTAACTATGTAATAAATCCAACAAAATAGTCATAATAATTTATATTGTCAAAAGCTTATTATTTTTGACATAAATAAACAATTGAGGGATAATTGTATAGAAATTTACTGACTAAGTACACTATCCTAATGAAAAGCATCAATTTTGTAAGAATGCGAGTTTTTCAACATTATTAATAGCTGAAACAGTCTTGTTATATTGATGTTCTATCGCGATGTTACGTTAACGTCAAGTAACAATATTATATTTCTTTAACCTCGATTGTTTCTATATCATTCCTTCAAATAATTCACAAAAGAATAGTTGGTAATAGGTATGTAATATTTATGTAACAATGATAAAAAATTCGTTCTAAAATAAATTTATTTAATTTTTAGACTTGGTAAAAGTTCTGCTTCCATTACTGCTTTTGATACTATATTTTTGGTGCATGAAAATATTATTATTTTATATTGCCGTTATGTAACAATTACAAATCATCATAATTCCACTTATTTGTTTATCATCTGATTCGATTTTAATGGGAAACAATTCATGACCAGAAACATGAACATTTAAAATACTTCAAATCAACAAAAGAAAAATTATTACACTTATAACAAGAAATCGCATTAATTATTAGATACGAGCTTTAATAATTTTAACTCCATTTTTGATCACCTTAACACGACCAATCTTTTTGAACGTTTTTTGATGAGGTTAGATCGATGTTTACAATCAACGCTTTATTCGGGTTAGAGCCACAGAAAAAATCCAAACCAAACGCAAAAGAAATGAATTTGTGAAAATTGTGAATTTTTTATCTTATTTTTACGTTACATATTCTACTGATTATTAAAAAAAATTCGTTTACTGAAATTTCAGGGTGGCGGATTGACCGGGGAACCGGGAAATGACCGGCAATTTTATCGATCGGGAAAACACGGGGAAACGAAAAAAAAATGAAAATGAAACTGCTTTGTTAAAAAAACGATTAATCTTTTTTAGTTGAGAATTTAAGTATTTATTTGAACAGTGATTTTTGAATGTAAAAATTAAACAATTTCTTCGAGAATTTATACATTTTGTGGAAAATTCGTCTTGTTTTGTAGAAAACTAATCTTGATGCTCAAAAATTCATCTTTTTCGCATAAAATAAATCTATTCCACTTGACGATTTATAATTTTACCTGAAAATTCATCATTTTGGTTGAAAATTATTTCATCAAATGGGAACTGAACTGTTTCATTTTTAGTGGAAAAATAATATTTTCTACTTCAAAATTCAACAATTTGGATGAAAAATATTCTTTTTGATTGGAAAATCAATAATTTTGTTCAAAATTTACATCTTTTGTTAAAAAATCTATTTTTTAGTGTAAAATTATCTTATTCTCCGAATGTTAATTCTCTGGTTTACAAATTTTTTTTACGGATGACAATTCAAGTGAGACAGTTCAATATTTCTAATTTTAGTCGAAACGTCATCTTCTTGAAAATTCTTATGTTTGGTTAAAAAATTGATTTTCCAAATCCAAATTGTTACTATTCCATTTTTGGTTGAGAATAATTATTATTATTGTTCAGAATTCAACCATTTAGTTGGAAAATTTTATTTTTTGGTAGAAAATAATTATCTAGTCAAAAATTCAACTGTTCATGTGGAATGTCCATCATTCAATTTGAAAATTCGTCTTACTGTTGATGGTTCAAGAATTTAACTACCACAGTTAAAAATTCACATTTTTTTTTTTCATTATTTTGTTTGAAAATGTAACAACTTGTTCGAAAGTCAGTCTTCCTTTTGATGAAATTCAGTTTTTTTGTTTGTTTTAAGTACTTTTTTTAACTGAAAATTCAACTTATTCAAATTGAAAATTCCACGTTTGTAGTTAGACATCCATTTGTTTGGTTAAACAGCAATTTTTTTAGGCTTGATATTTAGGTATTCAAATTTCGGTTGACAATTGATCTTTTTTAGGAAAAACTAGATTACCTGTTTGAAAATTCAACTCTTTCAGTTGAATATGCTTTGTTTCGGTTGAAAACTCTTATGTTTTGTTTGAATTTGGTTTTTTGAACTAGAAATGTAACTGTTCCATTTCCGGTTGAAAATTATTTTTTCATTTGCAAATTTAACTATTTTGTTCAAATATTGTATTTTTTTGGTAAGAAATTAATCTTTCTGTTTGAAAACTAATCTTTTGTTTGAATATTCACCTTCATGATTTTTTTTCATTGAAGTTCTCCAATTAATTATTTATCACTTCAATTGAAGATTCGTCTTCTTGGTTTAAAATTTAACTGTTCCAGTTGAAGATCCATAATATTATTTGGAAATTCATTACTTTGGTTGAAAAATGAACTATCTTGTTGAAAATCCATTTTTTGTTGTTGTTGTTGTTACCGTTCATTAATTTCTGTTCAATTGTGAGTTAAACTGTTCCAATTTTTGTAAAGAAATGATATCTTTTCGTCGAAAATCTGAGTATTCTTTTTAAAGTTAATTTATTTTGCAATGGTTTATCGGGGAAATTGTCAAACTTGACAGAGAAAAGTCGGAAAAGGACCAGGAATTTGAAATCGGCCGCCAAATCGCCACCCTGAATTTGATTTTAGAAAGTAACTCACCAATGCCTGAGCATCTGGAGCCAAATGTTGATAAGCTTCGTTCAACTGGGTGAGCAATTGTGTACAAACTGGCTCATTGTGTATGCTGCTGTTACTACTGCTTGTAGATTCTAACATAGGATCTCGGGAACTTGGTTCTAAAACAAAAAATTATTTTAATTATTTCTTTTTTTTTTTAATACAAAAAATTTAGTCTTTATTCGTCTGAAAATTCATGTTTCATTAATTATTCTCAGCTGTACTTTACGATAATCAAATTCCAACATTTTCTGTTTCAAACTCTCTACCAGGTGCGTGGAGGCGCTGGCTGTACTTTTAGGCCGATTCTATAGCATGGAAAAAATTCAAATTTGATTTATAAACATTATAAGAACACAGAATACATACAATAATTTTACAAAAATATATAATTTGTAGCATTGCCATATTATGTAAATATCAAAACTATGAAAATAGTAGCTTTTAATTGAATTCCTTTTTTTTTTTTTTGACATTCATAGTGATTATTCAAATTAACTCGCAATTCAGCTTTTATAAAAGTTTATATTTCTTTCTAAATTAGAGCGGCTGAGAATTTCAAGAATTCCGGCCGCTTCTGTTTATGCGTGTTGATACGCGCTTCTAAGGCACGGAAAATTTTTATAAGCGATTAAAGGAATATTAGATAATTATTAAAAATTCTTGAAAACTGGTTATGAATGCAGTGAGATGTGCATAAAATATCATTCAAAATAAAAGAAAATTGCGCTTTGAAGATAAACTTTTGTTTCGATGTATGTTCGTAATATTCTATCAAATAATCTGTGAAGTTTCAATATCTTCTATGAAGACTTTTCGACAGACGGCGAAACAAAAGTTGGTCGTATAGCGAGCGGAGCAAGCGACGACGAGTAAACGACTCATTTCAAATAATGAACGTTTTACTTTCTGAAGAAATTTTCTTTTGTGTACTTTTGTCATTTTTTATACTTTTTTGAGATACGAAATTATTTATACGCTAATTCGATGCAGGAAAATCTGCTGTATTATAACAGTTCCTAACCAATTGTTCTCATTTTGAATAAAAAATTATTTATGGAAAAATTAAAGCCAAAGACAAATTTGCAATGAATCCATCCTTCATTGACCAGTAACTTCTAAAAATGGAGATTACAATGTAAAATAAAAATAAAATAATTTTAAAACCTATAATTTCATTCATTCAAATCGATTATAAGAAATTTTTCTTTTTTCATTTATAACTTTGGAAATGAAGCATTGAAAGTTTCAGGATACATCACAGAATATTGACCCTGTAAGTATGAAGTTGTTTAACATTAGAGGATATGTTAAAAAATTTAGACAATATTTAACACCAATAACAAAGTAATTTATGTTTTGCAAAAGACAATGTTACAAAAATTATAATTATTTTATTATTAGACATGGCATATTCAGTATCTACTTTCAAGTTTGATTACATAAATTTATTAGCGTTATCAGAAAAAAAGAAAACCTGCCCGCTGCGCGGGCACATTCTCATCGCGTGCTTCGCTCGCAAGTTTGGGCGCGCCTAGGGCGCGCAACTTTCAGATCTCGCGCTTCGCGCTCGGCCTTTGTGCCTTCCTACAGTTGCATAAAAAGCTTGTGAAACTCAGAAGCGAAATGTCGACTACTTTAATTTGATGAGTGTGAATTCTCTTTTGTTAAAGC
>WSXT02213069.1:0-17567 GCA_011762715.2 Neuroterus valhalla | reverse complement strand
TTTTGAAGTAGGAGTGAGAGAAGGAAAATTCATGCGGGAGAGCGAGAAGAAAAAGGCAAAGGCGTGGTGAACCGGTTTGTTACCTGACGGGTTGGAGGCGACGATGAAAAGCTGTGAGTTGTGTAGTTTCAAGGATTTTTGAAATATAAATGAGTGCGAGTGAGGCGCGAAATAATACTGTAAATAGAAGTGAGAAGAAGATAATCGTAAAGAGAGTAGAAAGTGAATATCGGGGTGGTAGATACATTCCTATAATATTGGTCCTACTTAAATTTATACTTGCAGTTTCGAGTAAGAAAAGGTCGTCATAGAAAAGACATAACATCGTGTCTTATTTATTTTTAAAGTTATTATCAAATTCCCAAAGGAGGCAGTTTAAGAACTTTGTTGGGAAAAAAAATAAATCGATCTTCAGCTTATGGCTGATATCAAAATTATTACTACATTGTTGCGTTTTCTTTCCGTGAAATTTTTTAATCTTTATCACTTTTCAATTAGATTAGAGTAATATATTTATAATGTTTAAAACATAATTGTTTCGACGATTTATTATCATTGCTAATAATATTTTCTTTGCTTAATGACAGAAACTTGCGGTTTTTTCTGAAAATTTAAACTTTTTGCCCACTATTCACATGAAGTGAGTTAATATTTAATTTAATTTAACAAAAATAATTCTTTGAACAAATTATTATTCTTTATGGCTTTCTCCTCCCAGATTATTGATAAAAAGTTGCGGTTTTTTCTAAACTCTTAAGATTTTTGTCTACTTTTCACTTAGTGAGGTGATAATTAATGGGAGTTAAGAAACGGGCTTATTTAAACAGTTTATTATAGTTTATAACCATTTTCTCTGAAATAAGTGGTAGAAAGTTGTGGTTTTTTCTGAAAAGTTTAACCTTGCACTTAATTGTATTTAAATGAAATTCAATTAGATTGAATTAGATTGAATCGATTTAATTTTTGCTTAAATTAGATTGTTTTTTATCTATGATAAAACTTTTTTTTTTAAATATCAACCATTGTATTTTTGATTAAACATTTATATTTTTAGGTCTTTAATTCAACTTTTCCGTTGAAAGTTGAACAACTATCTTAAAAATTAAATTTTTGCGTTTGAGATCCATAATTTTAGTGGAAAATTCGAAATTCAAATTTCACTGAATGAATTCAGCTTTTTTGTTTCAATTAATTTTTTTTAGCATTGGGACAAGAACCAAAATACTTTGCCTGAAACAATACAATACTATTTGAAATATGATTCTCTCAAACGTTTTTTTATTATTTGTTATTCACAACTAAAAAGATAGAGCAAAGTTAAACATTTAAAAAAAAACCGCAACTTTTTAGCACTAATCTAAGAGAAGATACCCGTAAACGATAATGGTTTGTTCAAACAATTATTTTTGCTAAATTTTATTGATCATTACCTCGCTTTAACTGAAACGTTGAAAATATATTCAAAAATTCAGAAAAAACCTTCACTTTCTTACCCTTTTCTACGACAAAGTTGTTAAAAATAATAATTGATTGTTTAAAAAATAAAAATAAACATCCAATTATCAGTATAAAGTAGTATTTCATGCATTCGAAACAACCTGCGTTGGAAGAAACGCAAAAAAAATCATAATTAGAGTCAATAACTCGAAAAACCCATTTTTTTCACTTATGGGGGTTTTTTGGAACCCTATAAAACAGATTTTTGGGGGTAATATTTGAAAATCATTATTTCATTCGCATTCTGTGACTGATTGTCGAGAGAAATGGTAAATTTCTAACCCGAGTCACCTAATATTGAGAATTCTGAATGAAATTTACAAAACCGTCTTTTTTTCTCATAGGAAAAGTCTTTTGCATCTGCTCAAATGATGCTAACTTTTCAGAGCAATGATTTGCGTTAGGTTTGAAACGGAAAAATGAGAAAAAACGCAGAAAAAATAAAAAACTGTTGCTCTGGACTGGACTTTTTTGAGTCACTTACCTTCCCGCTTTTTGTGACGAACAACGCTTTTGTGAAGTAAATCTTGAATTGGACAGTATTAGCCTAATAGAATATTATTTCAATTTATGACAAATGCAGTTGTTTTTTGTTGCTACAGGGCAGAAGCAGTCATATTAGCATCAATTTTATTTGCATAATTTATAAATATGGCTTTTAGAATTCAAGTAAAAAAGGTAAGAAGAGGAACTCGAAATAGCCGAGTTCAGAGTGACATTTTTTCCGCGTTTTTGCTTGTTCTCCCTTTTTAGAACCTACTGCCCTTAAAAGTTAGTCTCATTTAGGCCCGTGCGGAAGATTTGTTTCATCTTCGTTGGTTGGTTTTATTACGTTTTCGGGAGGTTTATTATATTGAAGTGGAGTAGAATTATTCAATGAAAGTGAATCGATTTACCTAACCTGTAACTTTAAATAGCATAAAAATAATTTAATTTGTATAATTCTGTTACCAAATTATTTTGAAGTAATTTCT
Source organism: Neuroterus valhalla (assembly GCA_011762715.2). Taxonomy (NCBI): domain Eukaryota; kingdom Metazoa; phylum Arthropoda; class Insecta; order Hymenoptera; family Cynipidae; genus Neuroterus; species Neuroterus valhalla. The sequence continues at coordinate 15,096 of WSXT02213069.1, read as the reverse complement.
ATTTGCTTTCAGGCTCTCGTATGGAGTACGAGTGTTCGAGTATCGAGTACTTTCCAAACGAGGAGTACAGTCCGGATCTAACGGATTCCACAATGGCAATACCATGTGAGTAATGAATAATTGATGATTGAATTTACGGCTTCATGGAGTGTGTGGACGGGTCCAATGATTGGGACAATATTGCGTCGATGTGCCCAGCATCTCAATCACTTAATTACCAACTGGAATCTAGCTAATTGATCTATGTTATCTATAGGGTACATGTGTCCTTGCATTTAACTTATGCAAAGTATAAATTTTAATATCGTGAATATCAATTATTATAATAAATATGGACCCATTCAAAACTTCCGTTTTGTATCGTTATGGTGTCGGAATATTTTTTTCTGCGTGTCAAGTTTTGACAGATTGGTAGAAGATTGAAAACAACATTTTTAAAATCAGTATTTCATCTACCTTTTACTATTCCTAAGGTGCAATGTTTCGAATAAAACATCGTTCATAATTAAACGGTGATTCAAATATCGTTTTCACGCAATTTCAATATTTTCACCTAGGAAAAACAGAGGGCTGGAAGCAGGGGCGGATCCAGAAAAATATTGGGGGGGGGGGTCAAAATGAGTGAGAAAAGCACACCTTATACACATTTTAACCACGCTAAACTAAAATTTAGATTGTTAGAAATGAGGGGTGGGGGTGACCCCCCCCCCTGGATCCACGCCTGATTCTTTTCAATTCTTCCGAATCATTTCCCTTCCTTGACTTCTAATTTTTTTCCCGAATTCTTTCGCATTTCTTTTATTCATTTTGAATTCCATTAGACAACTTCATCAGATAATCAAAAACCCCGTAAATCTTTATAAATTTTATCAATTTATTTTGAAATTCTTTCAATTCTTTTCTGAATGTCTATGCATTTCTATAAATTTTTCTGGAATCGCTTTTAATGCCTTCGAATTTTCCAGAATTTCTCTCAATCCGTATAGATTATTTTTGATTCCTCTGAATTCTATTAAATTCTTTTGAATATCTTTAAATTCCTCTGTATTCATTGCATTTTTTATATTCTATCAAAATGTTTCGGATTATTTTTATTTATTTTGAATCGCCCTGAATTATCTTTGAATATTTTTGAATCCCTTCAGATTCTTTCTGATTGATTCAAATTATTTTTTTGGCTTCCCGTTGCGACACCATGAATTATTTTGAATTCCTTCAGATAACTGTGGATGATTCTGTTGAATCATTTTAATTCCTTTTAAATATTTAGAAAATTTTTTAAATTCCTATGAATTATTTTGAATCTCATTGAATTATTATTAAGTCCTTTGAATTATTCTGAATTCCTTTGAACCCTTGCAATAACCTGAAGCCATACAGACTTTTTGAATTCATTCAAATCTCATTTTGATTCCCTGAATTTCTGTCAATTATTCTGAATTTATTTCAATTTTTGCAATGCATTAAATTTTTTTCCTAATTCAACTGAAAACTTTTGAATACTTCTGATTTCTTCCGAATCGCACTGAATATTTTTTGAACTTTTGAATTATCTCGAAGCGGTAGTTTTTCTACAAATTCAATTTTTCATTTGATTTTTTACAATTAAAACAAAAACTACGCGTCCAATGGGAAATAATAAAACAAATTTACAGATATTTTTCGGGTGAACAACTTTTTTCTATCAATCTTCTATGTTAGCTTTAGCCGTTTTTTTTTTTAAATTTTATCTTTTCATTTTTATAATTATTTCTCCCGATTGAAATGAAATCTACATATCCTGTTAAAGAAGTTGATAACACATTAAAAGATATTTTCCTGGTAAAAAACTTGCGTCTATTTGATTTTTCCTAAGCTCGTGTCAATTGTCCAAAAGTCCATTTTTTTCATTTTTTATATGCTTTTTATAAATGAAACAAGAACTGCTTGTCCTATAAAAAAGTTATTTTTACCAAATTTGTAAATCTTTTCTTGGTGCGCAATTTCGGTTCATCTATATTTTCCGTACCTTGCATAGTTTGACCAAAAAATGGATCTTTATATTTTTCATTATTTTTTGTGCGACTAAAGTTTGAATTTCCGATTTTTTGAGAAAACTCGAAAAGTTGTAAAGATCACCCTGAAGGGCTCCCAAAAAGAAGCATTTTTTTTCTTCAAACTTTTTCTCATCTCTTGCCTTGTTTAGCTAAAAATTCTCATTTTCGTTTCTATTTTTGAATTTTGAAAATGTCACAATTCCGACAATTTTGTTTTGTGAAAAAAAAATCATGAGGGTGAATTGTTTTACTTTTTACCTACTACAAGAAACCGTACTTACAATTTTTGAATCTTGGAAAAAAAAATCCAAAAAAATTTTCAAAATGCTTCTCCTTCTTCATTTATGATCCGAAATAGCTGGTTAACAAACTCAACTTGTCTTTTTGGTCCCTGAAAATTGATGCCAAAGCACGATCAAATATGATCATTCTTTCGAAAGTTATCGAGTTCATAGATTATTTTAATTATTTTTTGTGCGATCGAAATTGGAATTTTCGATTTTTTTAGAAAATTGGAAAAGTCGTATTCATGATCTTGTAGGGCTCCCAAGAAGAAATTTTCTTTTTCTCTGACATTCTTTTCAATCTTGCGTTATTTGGCTAAAAATTCTTATTTTCTTTCATATTTTTGAATTTTGAAAATACCATATCTCTGGCAATTTTGTTTTTATAAAAAAAATCAAGAGAAATAATGGTTTCATTTTTCACCTACTACAAGAAGCCGCACAGTGGACTGAAACGGCAAAAAAAGTGCCAAAACTTTTGCATATGGAGGATTTGAAGTAAAATCAACTCGCAATACATGTTTTCCATGTATTTTTTAACGAGGAACTCAAAGCCGTTTCCCTCGCTATGCCATCTTTACGTTTTCTTAAGTAAAAACACGCGTTTTAAACGGGGTTTAACCGAAAAAATACGTTTTTCGTCAACCAAATTTTTTTGCTAAATATATATGAATGTTTGATACATGTTTTTTACGTATTTTTCAACGATGAATCCGAATCTGTTGTCTGCAGAATGATATTTATCAATTTTCTCGGTGGAAATCGCGATTTCGGATGAAAATCCACAAAAATCGCATTTCTAGCAAGCAAACAGTAATTCATTTCCTTTGCTCGAGCATGTTACACACATTTTTTATATATTTCCCACGAGAAACCCGGATGCGTTCCCTACGGAACGATATTTATCAATTTTTCCGGTAGAAATCACGATTTTCCTATGAAAATCCACGAAAATCGCACTTCTAGCAAGCAAACAGTAATTCATTTCCTTTGCTCAAGCATGTTACACACATTTGTTATGTATTTTTCAACGAGGAATCCGAACCCGTTGTAGATTGAAGCTTTGAACATACATACGTAAATTATTAAACTCTTAACATATATTCCCTTAAAGGAGGATATTTACATCATAAATAGAAATATCAACATAAAATTATAAATACTTCATTTAACTGTTCTATTGTAATTTTATAAAGAAATAATGTTTCCCTGTTCAACTTCTTCTTGATCACCGTTCATGAGTACAAGTTTTTTCGTTTCATCAGTCAGTTCAGATCGCTTCGTTTGTGGTAAACGTCTCAAAGATATGATAAGTAGATCGGAATTGAGGAAAAGTGTTTGGTACATATCCCTATTAGTCTCTTCTCTGCCAAAAAGTAAGAACGAAAACTCAATCAAATTTTAATCAAGAACTAATTTGGTATAATGAGAATAGGTTTTTCTTTATGATAATATATATTGTTGAGATCCTTTTTGTTATTTTCATTGAAATATAGACATTTTGGAAGAATATTAGTTATCTTATTGTAAGCATCTTTTTAAAAATGATTTCAATTTTAAATATCTCTTGTGCTTCTTCCGAAAAACATCCAATCGGTAAATAAGTCTATCCATAATTCTCCATCAATGTAATAATATGACCTGTAAAGAGGGAGGCATGAAGTAGAAGTTGTATAAGTATGCGTACATTTTTGCTGTCTCTTCTTCAAAGATCCTAAATTCTTCCGTATTAATTGGATGACGAGAAGAAATGCCCGCAAGAATAACATCAAACCTTTTGAGCAAGTCTTTATTAAAACCCAAAACACTAAGTATAAGATTGAATCGCATTAAAATATTTATAATAAACAAGTTGCCAATTCAGAATACCAGTTATTTCAGAAACAATGTCATAATTGTTGAAGAATCATCTAGCGGTATTACCATCATTTGTGCTACCTGAACCTTGCGGAACCGCATCAACAAAAATACCCAAATGGTCTCGAAGAATGAATCTTATATTTATATTATATATTTATATCGTAATATTTTAACAATCCTATATTATGCTACACGAAATAAACAACTACACTTTTATAAAAATTCTAACTTATGATGATGTTAAACAACATCCCATGTAAAAATTCTCACTCTAGATGCATGACATAATTACATGAGTTAACTGTTTTGCATATAAAAATTTACCTAAATAACGTAGTATACAATTAACTGATATTCAAGAATCAAATTTCTAACGCCTAATGATGTTTTAATATACTACCTTTGAATTTGACTGCCCTCATGCATAATACTCACTCTGCATGGTGCACGTTCTTTTAAAACCGACTGCTATATTCACTAATGTGTCAATGTCATTTGAGTTGTTTTGGAAAATCACGATTTCCACCAAAAAAATTTATTCGGATTCCTCATTGAAAAATACATAACAAATGTGTGTAACATGCTCGAGCAAAGGAAATGTATTACTGTTTGCTTGCTAGAAGTGCGATTTTCGTGGATTTTATAGGAAAATCGGAATTTCTACCGGAAAATTCATAAATATCGTTCCGTAGGGAACGCATCCGGGTTTCTCGTGGAAAATATATAAAAAATGTGTATAACATGCTCGAGCAAAGGAAATGTATTACTGTTTGCTTGCTAGAAGTGCGATTTTCGTGGATTTTTATAGGAAAATCGGGATTTTTATAGGAAAATCGGGATTTCTACCGGAAAATTCATAAATATCGTTCCGTAGGGAACGCATCCGGGTTTCTCGTGGAAAATATATAAAAAATGTGTATAACATGCTCGAGCAAAGGAAATGTATTACTGTTTGCTTGCTAGAAGTGCGATTTTCGTGGATTTTTATAGGAAAATCGGGATTTCTACCGGAAAATTCATAGATATCGTTCCGTAGGGAACGCATCCGGGTTTCTCGTGGAAAATATATAGAAAATGTGTGTAACATGCTCCAGCAAAGGAAATGTATTACTGTTTGCTTGCTAGAAGTGCGATTTTCGTGTATTTTTATAGGAAAATCGGGATTTCTACCGGAAAATTCATAAATATCGTTCCGTAGAGAACGCATCCGGGTTTTTCGTGGAAAATATATAGAAAATGTGTGTAACATGCTCGAGCAAAGGAAATGTATTACTGTTTGCTTGCTAGAAGTGCGATTTTCGTGGATTTTCATCGGAAAATCGCGATTTACAACAGAAAAATTGATAAATATCGTTCCGGAGACAACAGATTCGGATTTCTCGTTAAAAAATACATAAAAAACATGTATCAAACATTAAAATATATTTAGCAATAGAATTTGATTGGCGAAAAACGTATTTTTTCGGTTAAACCTAGTTGAAAACGCCTGTTTTTACTTAAGTATGAGTAAAGATAGCATAGCAAGGGAAACGGATTTGAATTCCTCGTTAAAAAATACATGTAAAACATGTATTGCGAGTTGATTTTAACTGAAATCCTCCATATGCAAAAGTTTTAGCACTTTTTTTGCCGTTTCAGTCCACTGTGAACCGTACTCACGGTCTCTGAGTCTTGGGAAAAAAATCCAAAAAAATGTTCAAAATGCTCCCCCTCTTTGATTTTTCATCCGAAATAGCTGGTTGAGGAGCTCTTCCTTCCTTTTTCGATTTTAAAAAAGTGTGCCAAAGCACAATAGAATATGATCATTCTTTCGAAAGTTATCGAGTATGCAGACGACGACGACGACGACGACGACGACGACAATAACGATGACGACGACAGAGGACAAACACCAACGTAAAAACTACTTGTTTTGGAATCAAGGGGTTTCAAAACGTGGAGATTTCATAAATTCCGCAAAAGTCAATTTCCACATAAAACCAATACCTTCTCATTATGAGGAAAATGAAATGATTGAAGATTCGAGGCATTGTAAAGTTAATGATTTTATTATGCGTTCTTCTAATTCTCGAACGATATTAGTTTGAGCAATTTCAAATTCGAAATTTGTAGTTTGAACTTTGGAAACAGCGCAATTTCAATAAATAACTGAGCATTTAAATTGTTTTCGTTAAACAAATTCCAGTTGGAAATTTACCAAAAACTAATCTAACTTATCTGAAATGGTTAAGAAGACCCATTGGCGTTTTAAAAAATGTGTATCCGTAGCATGAACCAGGTCAAAAACTCTGTAATCGGTGCCTGTATACAACCAGAGGGAGGCTGATATTTTGATCTTCTACAGTTCATCAACAAGTCTCCAAGTATAGGAAACTTTGGAAATAAGTACATTTTTTCAGAAAACATTTTTGAAATTGTATTCTGTGCTTAAAGTTAGATTCATTGTCAGAAAAAAAGATCTTCTGGGAGTATAAACGCTACAAATTCATTTTAAAGGCTTGTTGAACTTTTCGACGTCACGCTTTGTCTTATCATCAATTTTTTTTAGATAAAATAAATAAATCTTTACATAGCCTTCGGAAATTATAGATTTTACGTAGAAATTAAATTTTTTTCTTCTAAATATCCTAATTGAATATAATAACAATATTAGCAATTTTATAATAACAAATAATTGTAATTTTTTGATATCGAACATTTTTTGCAGTCGTAACAACCAACTTCGATACAAAATATGAGATTGTTCCTAATTTCGTGTTAACATAGATTTTCTAGATAATCAAAATTTAACAATAACAGTTTTCACTTTTTCATGAAAAAAGTAACTACATCTAAATATGAAAGGGTTTAGAGATTAAACTTTTCGAGCTGTTTTTACTACAGATTCTTTTCGGTCTTTTTATGACTTCTACCTGGTTATTTATATTCAGTTCATTCATTTACTTTTGTAATTGGGTTTCGGTGAATTTTTTTACATCTTTCTCTTGCCGCCTCATCTCTTTTCTCTCTTCGTAATATTTCCTCTTCTTATAGAATTCTGTTAGTGAATTTAGCTTAAAGGTAAATGAAGCTAGATTACATGAAGATGAGAAGAATTTTTTCCAGTTTTAGGTATGAAAATCATATTCTTTGTTTCTTTCGGTGCTTTTATGACTCAAAACGAAAAAATTACCAAAAAAACTCCACTCTCATTAATTTTCTGCAATAGTTCTTCGGATAAGCACAGTTAAATGTAGGGCCGCCCTGAAAAGCTGAAAGTAAGGTTACGTCGATGGAGGTTGCGTCGATTTAAAACTTCACAAAAAGTGTTCCTGAAGTTTCAGAAAAGTATGGATTGGAAAATTCTTTTGCACTTCGTTTTCTCTCGTTCTGAAATACATTTTTATCATTTATTTATTAAATTTTGTTTACAAATATAGAATTTGTTATCAATAGCGTCGATGAATATTGATAAAAATACGCAAGGTTTTCGAAAACTTCTTTTAAATTTGTGAAGAAAGCTTCCAATTTTCACGGTGAAAGCTTGGAGGAACGAGTATTGAGAGATTCTTCCTTTAATTTTAGGCCAAAACTGGCCCCAAAAAGGTATCCCTAGTTGTCAAACGATCGCTGTTTATGTATCGACAAAACCACAAATATATTTCCTTGTACACTTATATTTGCTTGCATATGTTGTGGATATTGCATTAAAATTGAAATCTTTATCATAAAAATTGTACTTTGTTAGTCAAACTTCAATACCCTTAAGAAGACATTGTTAAATTACGTCATTATTTATTTTCTATGTGGCTTCAAAGTATGCTCCAGGCATTTGTGGACATCCCTTGCAGCCATTTTTTGGGCACATAATATTTGTTGACTCTGAGTTATGATCATTTAATACGATTTCTAGTACGGAACGTGTTGAAAAGTACTAAAACGATGATCCCCTCAAAATTTCACACCAATACAACATAAGGTTTTAGTAATATAACCCTTGGTCACGAAAGTGCCTTGTCTGTGGAGAATTATCCATATAAGAAAGATTGATCTTCGTCAATATATTGCATATTCATTTGAAAGTTTGAAAATAATCCCCAAAAAGTTCATCCATATATATTAGTACAAGATATTTGGCTAAAATACCATTATGAATTAAATAATGAGAAAAAGTGGCTGACTTCTGAGGGAAAATTCTGCAGTACCTTCTAATGAGTAGAAATATTAGAAACGAATTTTTATTATCAGACTTTTTACTTCTTATTTGCTTCTTTCGGAATCAGAAGAATGGAAAATGTATTTATGAAGTGGCAATGTAAATTTTATCGGCTGACAGATGATCATTTTCAAAGGATAATAATTGCTCCTACTTTCCTTCCACTTGTTCCTTTGATTTTTAAAATTCTTGTCTCTGGAACGGGGGTGTCCAACGCAAGGTTTTTGCGCTTCTCCTTTCTCCCCCTTCTCCGAGTGCTTCATCGAGAATTCGCTTCTCATTCCGCCACGTGCTTTGTCTGACTACGCCTGACTACGTCTTCTTGCGCGCAATGTTCACACAGCTCGACCGCATCCAAGGTAGTAAGAGAAGGGATTGACGAGTGTCAGTTATTTACACCGTTGCTCACGCGTTGGACACCTCTGCTTTGAAACTTCATGCTGAATAATTTTCTCAATTTCCATCAATAATATGTTTTACACAATTTTTCGAAAAGTGTCAGTTGTTACGATCTGAATATATTATCGGCAGGTCAAGTTCGCATATCAAAGTGAACTCCTCTAATCGGAATCCGACTACTCTCTGTATATTTGACGTAGACACGTTTGGTCCCTGCTATTGCTTCTTCAATTTTCATTGTTTAGAAATTGAAATGATGTTATTCATGATGTTAGGTTTCGAAAAGAGATAATGATCAATATATTTTTAAATGATAGCTTTTTTTTAATTCCGAAGTTGAACATATACTTCCGTGTAGTCATGTTTCCCTTATAGCTATATCACATCTTCAAATAGGTTTAGTTTTATTAATAGGAATAAATTGTAAACAATCAACACAAAACTCGATAACCTCACTCAAAGGTCATTAGTAGAGGAGGCAGTTTCCCATTCTGCTAAATATGGGTAAAGATCTTGACATCGTTGGAGTTGGGTTTACTTCGCGTGAAATCGAGCAGATACAGGCAGAGGACATCCTAGTATAGCAACGAGTCTGGAAGTCACGCACTCGAGTTTCCTACTACCTGTTCTCGCATAAATTAGAGCTATAATTCGAGACAAGCGGCTCAAATTTACCCCAACTCCTTTGCATGATAACTTTACCGGGATAAACTTTACCACCTCAAGCCAGATGTTCTATATTGATTCGTATAAAGCCCTTCTAACAATTCTACATTGGCAGTGTCTACTTACCACAAAATCATGGTTATCTATACCAAAATTGTAGTTTTCTACTCTTTTAATCTGAATCAGCACACAGAAAAAATGTGGACATTTCGAGTCGGATATTGTCCCTCAATTGAGGCGTAGCATTTTTAGGTCGGAAGAACTCAATACGAGTTGTGAAACAAGAAAAATTGCATGAAGTTGCTCTGGCACTGGCTGAGATGAGTCCTAGAAAAATTGGACGCAGCAAAAGTAAGCCTAGCCCTTTTTTGTGTAGTTTTATATTAATAAAATAATGTGTAATAACTCACTCATTGCATTTTAGGCAATTCCACTAATCTGTAGCAGAAAATTACTTATTTACAGTAGAAAACTACTGATTCACTTGGTAGGGTTTACTTATTCGTATAGTAAATCTAACTTACTCATTAATTCGGAACCAATACGAATTGCATTACTAAGCATTGCTGTCGATCTATAGTAGAAAATTGCTAATTCACAGTTAAAAAACTACTGATTCAATGTATGATTCATAAATACTGTTTGTAAACCTTGCTAACCAAATAAGTATGGTTCTAATGTAAAACATTATATTTCACTCATCGCTTGTCTGGCGGCCGATATTAGGGGTTGTGGTCCTAAAGCGAGAAGGAATTAGAAATCCAGTTCGAACTAGATTTGAAGCGACGACTGATTAAGCGAAGGTAAACACTCAGGACAGTATGTATAGTCTCTGAACCGGTGCGTGAATACGTGCGTCGCAACTCTCCAAGTAAACAATTTCTATACTACGCATTACGGTACTGCCTTTTCAAGGCTGATGGGCCGTCGTGCTGCGTCGTGTAGGGCTGGGAGAGAAGAACAGAATCACTCAAGCTATCTATAACGAAATAATTTAGTTGTTTGTACGGGAAAATCAATATGTATTCGTGAAACGAATCCCCTCCCAATATTCTAACTTCAATAAACTTTTTTCAAGGAATATCTCGGGAAATAGTGATTGCAGAAGAAAAAATCCAGATTTAGGGTTCTAGGCCTCAAAAAACTACATCTTTCTGTGGTCATGCGTCTACAAAAAGAGTGTTTCCTACCTCATTTTATACAGTATTTAGAATTTGAAGCCTCTCACCTTCCTTCTCATCCTCCACTTTGAAAATCCCTCACTCTCCCGTCCTTTTCCCTCATTACCATCCTCTCATTTCCCCTACTCACTCACACTTTACAGGAGTTACCCGTCCCTCATCTACTTCCACACCCCTTAATCCCCCATAACTTCTGTGTCCCATCATTTCTGTTTATTACCCCTCACTTCTTCATTTTCCTTACACTTACTTTACCCCACTAACCCAATATTTTCTCTTGATTCCCCTCCCCTTTTCCCCTCATTACTTATTCCTCCTCCTCTCTTCCACTTTCTTATAGTGGGGCGGAACCTTTATCAGAACCCTGAAAAGTTGATTTGATGGACAAAAAACTGCGGCTCGTTTCATTCGCAAGTTTGAGCGGACCTAGGGCACGCGTCTATCGGACCTCGCGCTTTACCCTCGATGATAAACTCACCTCGTGCTCCGCGCTCGGTTTTGAATTTACTTCGCGCTGCGCGCTCGGTTTTTGTACTTCCCTAAATTTTTTATACAGAGCTTTTGAATTCTCTTTTGTTAAAGCTTCTTCAGCTTTAACAAATACATTCTCATCACGTGTCTCGTGCTGCGCACTCAATAATTGTTCATCCGAAACGGTAGAGAAGTTTTGTTGCTTCATTTTTGCTTCATTTTTTTCATATGTTATGTGTTTTTTCTAGAGATGTAATTTTTTAATGTTTTATTTTATTTTCTACAATTGAAATAAAAATTACGCGTTCAATGCGCAAAATTATAATAAATTTATAGATCTTTTTCGGGTGAATAACTTTCCTCTATCGATCTTCTGCCTTAGCCTTCGTCATTTTTTCGAAAATTCCATGTTTATAGTTATTTATCCAGATTGAAATGAAAACTACGTATCCTGCAAACAAAAATTTATAACATATTGAAAGATATTCTTCTAGTTGAGGACTTGTGTCTATTTGTTTTTTCCAGACCTTGTGTTCAATGTGCAAAAATTAGAATTTTTCGTTTCCAATATGGTTATTATGAATGGATGAATGGCCGAAATTTGAATTTTTGATTTTTTTAAATTCAAAAGTTTGTTAATATCATCTTATAAGGCTTCTAAAATGAAACATTTTTTCCCCTTCAACTTTTTTTTGATATATAGCGTTCTTTGGCTTGAAATTCTCATTTTCGTTTATATTTTTGAATTTTGAAATTGCCATTATTCTGACAATTTTGTTTTCATCAAAAAAAAATCATGAGGAAAAATTTATCCTCTTATTACTTAATATAGAAAGCCATATTTACAATTTTTGAGTCTTGAAAAAAATGGTTTCAAAAATTTTCAAAATGCTCCAACCTTTTGAATTTTTATCCAAAATAGCTGGCTAACGAACTTGACCTTCAGTTTCTGACACTGAAAGAGTGTACCGAAGGCCAATCTATAGAATCAATCCTTTCAAAAGTTATCGTGCTCACAGACAGACATACATACACACAGACAGACAAATTCGTAAAAACAGGTTTTTCGGATTCAGGGGGTCTCGAAACGTGGAAATTTGACAAAAACGGAGGAGGAGGGGTTCAAACTTTACACAAATCTAATACCTCCTCGATGAGAATATAAAAAATTTGCCCGCCGCGCGGGCACATTCTCGTCGCGCGCTATGCGTGAAGTTTGAGAGCGCCTAAGGCGCAAGTTATGCGTCCCACGCCACCCGCTGGGTCCTGATCAACCAACTGAATTATTCTGATGCCTAAACATAAAGTACAAATGTAGGCATAATTTTCTCAAAACTCCTCCGGGTTTGAGGGATACATCCTCACCGTGGCACACGCGCTTTGCGCTCGAATTTACTTGAGTTTATATAAATTTAAAAAAAAATGGATGTAAAAATTATATATTTATGCGCAGGTGAAAAAATGTGGAACAAAAAGAGACCGACAGACCGACAGAAATCTTCGTAAAAACCATTTTCCCGGAACAAGAAGGACCCAAAACGTTGAAAATTGACGAAAACTGAATAGGTCCAAATTCACATGAAACCAATACCTTCCATCATATATGATGAGAATGTTATATTATCATTCATATCAGAGTGTAGAACAGATAGCATTTGTTCCATATTTACATAATAGAATAACTTCGTATTCCGGTTTGTCAATATAGTCATGATAGACAATTGCAATATCCAAAATTGTCTGCCAAATTTCAGCAAATTATACATGTTTCGAATTCGATAAATGAAGTCCGTCCTGCATTTTATTTAGCGGTCGTTTAATAGCCATAATTTTATTATTTTATGCCTTGATTATATCAGCTCATATGTTTAGATAAATTGGTATACTGGTATATCGTTTATTTGTATATTGGTGACTTCAAAAAGAGGATGGAAAAGCGAGTTATTTTTATGAAAACATACTTCATAATATACTCTTCAGAACTTACTCATGGCGTGCTACGCGCGCGGCTTGCAAGTTTGAGTGCGCCTAGTGCGCACGTCATTCGGATCTCGCGCTTCGCGCTCGATACTGTATTCACCTCGCACTACGCGCCCGCTTTGTTTTATACTTCGCGCTCCGCGCTCTGATTCATACGTGTTTGATTTAGTTTACAGTGTAATGCATACACAGAGTTGTAAATATTGCAAAACTGCTGAAAACGTCTACTCCTATGAAGATTATTGAATTTTTATTTTTTTTATTTTTGGTGAAATTTTTTTTTATTTCAAGTTTACTCAAGGCTCTGCACGCCTTAAGGAACACATTCTCATTACAATACTCGCCACTGATATTCACATCTCACATAGTTTGGCTAACAAATTAAATTTTTCATTGTTTAAAAAGCGTTGTCACGATTAAAACAAAAAAACAAAAAAATATGTCCGAAACGCGAATTTTTCTATGTTACCACTAACTCTAATGCATCAAATATATATATAATATTAATTTATTTACCTCGTACCTTGTTTTTCATTTCTATTGTGCGACCGGAATCGGAATTTTCGATTTTTTGAGAAAATTCATAAAGTTATATGCACGATCTTGTAGGGCTCCTGGAAAGAAACTGGAAAGAAATCTTCCTTTCTTTTCCGGTTTCAAAAAATTGTGCGAAAGCACAATCCAATATAATCATTCTTTCGAAAGTTATCGAGTATACAGATTACAGACTACAGCAGACAGACACATTCGAAAAAATCGTTTTTTCTAACTCAGGGGGTCTCGAAACGTGAAGATTTTATTAAATCCGCAAATGTAAATTTTCGCATAAAGCCAATACCTTCTCATTCAGAATGAGAATGTAAAAAACTTCTGTCAATATATCACTATGAATAACCGATGAGAATAACGCGCAATAAAAAAATGTCAAGTCCTTTCCCAGAAAGAAATTAACTTAGCAACACACTTTTCTATTTTGAGGTCGCGTTTTCAAGAGTTCGGCCCCATGACTTTGAATCAGTAGTTACATAGTTTATTAAATCTCCTTTCGTTTTTCATTTTTATAATGCCTTTTTTACGACCTACCCAAAATCTCGACTATTATGCAGTTTTTTATGCACTGTAGTGCTTCAAAAACTACATAACGTATATCTCCTTTTTGATAGGTGCTAGCATAAAATGTATGAAGTGTAGCATGGTTGCATAGAATTACTTTTTTACATCCTTGACACGCAAATGCCTGGTATAACACAGCATCTAGTTTCCCTTTTTAGGTTTCTTCAATGAATGTTGTTTATTAAATATTTCATTGCAAGAATAAGAAAAAAGGCTAGGAAATTCTTATAAATATAACTGAAACAGGAAGAATAAGGAGAGTGAATCTTCTTGGAAGTTGTATCTCCAACAGGGGTCGTATGAGACATACTTATGAACTGATACTAAAGTATAGGTTGAGCTCCGAGGGAAAATACAGCTTTAATAGAGATAATTATTATACCATCTCATCTATACGCGATCATGTATTCATGCGACGATGAAATATCGCTTTTCCATTAGCAAGAGCATCTAGAATCTGCCGCGCTATGACGTTGTTGATAGTTACAATTATTGACACTCTCTGCAAGCACAAAGCTGGATCAAGATTAACCTGATTTCACTCTCACAGGAATAGAACATTTCAACATTTCATCATTCTTCAGATAGTCTCTTTATATATAAACTTGTACGAAGTTGTAAAAAAAAAAATGTGTTCTCAAAGAATAATTTTGTTCCTCAAATGGAATTTTTTATTTTCAGACGATCCTCGCAGAAAGAACCAAAACTACATGCCCTATTGAAAAATGATTGAGAACAAACTTGTGGAGATGTTTTCGATAAAAAATTTTAATGCTTTTACTCTTTCCGTATCTCCTATAGACTGCTAACAAAATAGAAATTTTGATTGTTTTTTTACATTCTCATCATAATGAGAAGGTATTGGTTTTATGTGAAAATTGACTTTCGCGAAATTTATGAAATGTCCACGT
>WSXT02213058.1:0-17571 GCA_011762715.2 Neuroterus valhalla | reverse complement strand
TTAGTCCGAAGAAGTTCCGCCGAGCGAGCGTCCCAGCGGTCACGAGTGCCGTCTATGCACCGCATTACTCTTTATTTAATTTCTCGAAAACGAAAAAAAAGACATTTTGTGCTTCAAGGTTTAGAAAAAAAAACCCCTGATCTTTATTTTGAGACCAAATAAAAAAAAATGGTCGAAATCGAAGAAAACGTCCAAAATATTTTTAATTTTGAAAAAAGGGGTTAAATTTTTAATTTTCGAAAAAGTAGTTATAACCATTCGAAAGATCATTAAAAAATCTATCAAAAACATGTGGGTCAAAATTTTGTTTATTCCATACGAGAGCAGTTCAGTACATTCGAAATAGGGACTACCAGCACAAAATCCGAAATTTCACCCTCCCCACCCCTGCCAATTTTTATCCAATAGAAAAAAAATTTTCTCATAAAGTACCACCTAGTAGGACTACATTTTGCCCAAGTTTGAGTTCGATCAGACAAAGTCATTTTTCAAGGTGGGTACACTTGAGGAATAATGCCACTTTTATACCTTGATTGTCGATCCCTAATATCTTGAACGACGTCATGGACATCTGCAGACGAGCTCACATTTTCAAAGTCAGTCAGAGAATATTCTACATTATCCATCCTTGCTGTAAGTTTCTGCACTTTATTATCCGTTGCTTCTTGACGTCTGCTTACAGCATCCAACTTTCTGGAAATATCCTGCAACTAGTTCTCGAACTTATCTTTGTTTTTGAAAAGTTCCTCTTTTATTGCCCTAAGGTTTTCGTTCAAGAATGTTGACATACGAGCATCTAGGGTGTCAGCAGAAGCAAAAGAACTGGAGGATGTAGGTCTTGACGAACATTATTTTGAAATAACACCACCCGAGGATATATCGTATCCACGAACACACTCTTCTGAGAAAGAATGCTACAACTGGTACAATTGATTCCCGATTTTCCTTTGCGACAATGGGGACACAAGGAATCTGTTACATCGACTGTGAAGTTGGAATTATCTTTGGAGTTAGGCATCGTCACAATAGTCGAATGTTTTCATTATAGAAATCCTACAAATGACTGCAAACACCTCCGTATTGACAAAGATATATTTGGTATTGTTAACTAACCGAACGATTGATTCCAATCATAAAATAGTAACAGCAGCAAAATATCACTGTTCAATGAAAAAATCACTGGTAACTAAAACCGCACTCTCCGATCAACTAGACAGGCGAAGTATTCATTTATATGATGTTTTTGGGACAGGCAGTAAAGAGTACATTAAAATAAAACAAAGATGTTAAAAAATTGTCGACCAGTGTGAGTCGACACGTCTAAGGCAAGGCTTCTTCCACGATGCTTTACTGATGAGTCCAGTCAGAGTTGCCCGGGACGAAACGTCAAAAAGGATATTGCGACAATATCTTAGGAAAATTCAAACAATATCTTGAATTTCAGACCATATTTCGACATTTTTCTTTCCATCTTTAGTAGTACATTATAGTTGCGTTTTCACTCGTTTACCGCTAATCTTCACCTATATGAAACTTACAGCGGGTATACTATTGAGACTATTCATCTCAGATAAAAGGCATTACCAAACGATTTTCACTACCGCAAAGAACTCTAAAACAAGGAATTAATCAGACCAATGCCAAACCTTTAACCGATCCAGTAGCCATAGTAAACCAAATATGATACGATAATTATATACTGCTTTCAGTTGCTGAAACGGTCAAAGATTTAAAAGTAAAGTCAAACGATTTTTAATACTTTAATGCTTTGTATCGAAGAATGTTGTATGTTAATAGATCTCAGTTCCGAATGATTTGATGTTGAAAGATTTAAGCTGGAAACTGATCAAAGAGTAAAGTTAAA
This sequence comes from Neuroterus valhalla, assembly GCA_011762715.2. Lineage (NCBI taxonomy): Eukaryota > Metazoa > Arthropoda > Insecta > Hymenoptera > Cynipidae > Neuroterus > Neuroterus valhalla. The sequence goes on along the minus strand of WSXT02213058.1, from coordinate 15,707 downwards.
AAATATTTAATCCACATGTTCCAAAGACTCGAATGAAGGGAGTCATACAACTTTCATCTCTCCTAAATTTCTTTCGACTTTTTACTACGAAAACTAAGAAGGTACGGGACTCAACTCTTGCCTAAAATTTAAAAAAATTGCGTATCGTGGGACACGCGGCATATGTGAATAACACGTGTCGAATTCGTATTTGGACGTTTGCACAAACTAGTTTTTCCGCTAAATTGATGGAGCTGTCGTCTGTATAAGTGGGTGTGTATGTGGGGAAGTGCGGCGAGCATCTGCATGAGAGTGGAAGGGGACCAGTCGAGCTACAATCAAGCTGTTGTTGGCGGGGGCCGCCTTTCGCTCGTCTCCAGTTTCTCCTCTTACGCTCTCTCTCTTTTATCAGCTAATAAATCTTAAACATAGTATTCATCCTTTTCTTCTCTCATGTATTTAGTGTCCTAATAGAAAATGAAATAATGTCTGAGTGATGTGTGGCGCATTTTTCCAAAGTTTTTGACAGATGCAACAAACGCTTATAAGTTGATTCTTGAAGATGGTTTTTTTATTTTGGTAAGCAATCAGCTGAATTTTGTGTATTCTTACCATCTGGAAATTCACAGTTTCCCCTCTATCTCCGTCTCTTATGATTGAATTCAACTATTGTCAATTTGAGTTGGAAAGTTTTTTTGTGTAAAATATAATCTATTACATTTTCTTTTTAGAAAATAATCTTTCTTGGTTGAGATTTCGACTATTCGGTTAAATGTTAAATCAAATTGTTGGTAAACCATCCTTCAGTTCAAAAATTTAACTATTATGTTGTTGGATGAGAATAGTTCTTATTTTAAAATTCAACAATTGTGTTGAAACAGTTATCTTCTTTGGTTTGGAATTCAAATTATTTATGGGGAAGTAGACTGTTTTTAAAAAATGTATCTTCTAGGCTTCGAAACCCAACACTTGAGATGCAATTTTTCTCCTCCTGGCTGAAAAATTTTCTTGATAGAGGATTCTCCTCTTTTTCGGAAAAATTAACTTAAATTCTTCAAAATGCGTAGGAAGTCATGAAAGAGTGCGAGTGGCAACAACGCGCGCCTGAAGTGAAACTGCAGCAACGACGGTACAATGCAAACTTCAGAGTATTGTGCTAAGTGATTTCATTTCTTCCAATAACACGACTGCACTGCGCTAAATTTTTCCTGGTCCTTCCTCCATTCTTCCTCACACAAGTTTTACTTTTGACTTGCGTGTCACACAGAATTGAAAACACGTGATTGATGATTCATGCAAGTCGAAAGTAGAACTTGTAAGTGGAAGAATAAGAGAAGAAGAAGGAAAGGTTCATTGTAGGGCAGTAGTGAAATTAGAAGGAAAGAAATCAGTAGGCACAGTACTGTGAAGTTTGGAATGTCCCGTCGTTGCCGAAGTTTCACTTCAGATACACGTAGTTGCCACAAAGAATTTTTCTTCCAACCAATAATCAAAAAAACGTTACTTTCGTAAAATTATGGAAAAAATTTCTTGCCTGCTCCAAAAGAATACTTCCCTGAATTGCAGTAGCGGATCCATTGATGAATATATCCATCTCTTCATTTTCTTCTTTTATCACCCTGATTTTTCCCCTTCATAACATACATTTCAGATGTCTGCTCAAGGGAGCGAAAACTGCAGTCTCATTCTTATCTATAATCTCTCCATTCTCACAATTCTTAACGTACCTGGAAATCGTACATTCTTGTGGATAAGAACTTGAGCCAAAGCAGAAAGTAACTCGAGATGGTAATTTTCGGGCCATATTACATGAGGGTACAATAAGGACATGTGAATCAGCTTTCGAAAATATCATGAAACTTTAGAAACCTTTTCTGGAATTAGTTTTCCTACTTTTGGGCTCCAGAAATTCATCCTTTAACAGCGAGTGATGATAAAAATTATATTATCAGATTTTTGAATAGACAAGATATATTACTACAGCTCCTGACGCTTTTCAGAAATAGTCTTATCCCATTTCACAAAAATAGAATGTTTTTGGAAAAGATTAGTCATTTCCAAAAACCATAATCTTATTCAAATGCAAATGATCATCATTAGTTTTGTATTTTAATTTTTTTAATAAATTTTTCAAGATAAGTATGATTGTATAGATATTCGTTTAGGTTGAAATATATATTTCATGATAAATTGGGACAATCGTTCGCAATATATTGAAAGGCGTTGGCCTTTTTGAGAGCCTCATAAAATAATCATGAAAACTTTTCGAATTTTCTTTAAAAATCCGTAATTCAAATATGGATCGCACAAAAAATGATCGAAAATCAAAAAATTTCATTTTCCGGTCCAAGCATGCTCTTAAAAGCACATATTTCTGCAGCAGCCAGATTTTTTCTGTTTTTCAGGTGACTGGTAGCTAGTGCTCCTTCTTGAACCATATATTATGATGTTGTTGATGCTTGTAATGGGAATAAGTGTTTTTCTAAGGAACCGTATGGAGGTAAGGCTACATAGCATAACAGCAGTGATACAGAATATGATACATTAGAAAACCAAGTCACTGATCGCGGAAGAAGAATCGATATCGACGACATCATGTCCGTGATAAGGGAACCGAAGAATGGCAAGACTGCGTGTGTGCTGTGAAAGGTGAAGTACCAAATGAATAAAGAAAGGTGATTATTTCCTTAATCAACAAAGGGAAGGGTAATGAAGGTGACTGAACTAATTGTGGAGCAATTCGCCTACTTAGTATCGTAGGTGAAATATTCACCAAGCTGATTTATCAATAAAGTCTTAGGAAAAACTAAGAGAAGGATCTGGAAAGTCTAGTGAGAATTCATTCCAAGCAGATCATCTGCTGATCAGATATTTAGATTGAGACAGATCACAGAAAAAAGTTCCAGAGTAGAGAAAGTTTTCTGCGATTTCGTTGATTTGGGTAAAGCTCCCAACAAGGTGGATAAAACCTAACTTTTGGGAGTCTTAGAAAGTAAAGAGTGAATAGTTGGCTTTTATAAGCAGTAAAAACAAAACATAATAACAGTGAAGCGTGGGTCTTGAGATTAATGTAAATAAAACAAAAATCGTTGTATTTGAAAAAAGTGATGAGAAAAAACATGCAACATTGTCTCAAATTATTAGAGGATAGACCAATTTGATGATTTTCTTCATCTTGGAAATTTATTTACTGCTGACGGAAAGATAGATGCAAAGATTCACAGCTGGAGATAGAAAGATTATCGACAGTGTATGAGTACGTATCGAGAAAAGGATGGGAGTGCAGGGGACGATATTGGAATGCAGTTCCTGCGGAATGAGTGCGGTAAAACGGTGATTGACAAAGTAAGTAATAAGAGTGTTCTCAGAGAACGAAACATTCTGTCTGATCTCAAAGGAACATTGACATGTTTTACAAGTATTATCTAAGATGGTTTGGCTCTGTGAGGGAAATGAATGAAGAATGAATAATAAAACAAGTGCATCTACGAGAGGAAAATGGTAGCGTACAAAAGGGATGAGAATATTTATATGTTATTTGTTTTTGTTCTTACACATTCAAGATGTCCATTCATAAATTGGACTACTTTTCTCAGCGCTCTAGGGTCCATTCCCTGCAAACCTGGTGGCAGTGCTGACGCACTTTGGAAACTCGTATCGCTAATTTCACTTGAGAATATGCAAGACCTTCAGTCCGCAAATCCCCTAACGACTATTCTGGTCCATTTACCAGTTTACCACGTGCTACAGCAGAGACCGACCACAAGAACTGATTAAGGAAATCTCAACTAGCAGACGAGTCGAGGACAAAAAGTCACTGGAAAGCTGATATTTGCTTTTCTCCCTTGTACAATTAGCGTTAATCAAAGGATCAAAATGGAAGGACGTTACCAATTTGAAGCTATCTTCTTCCTTCCTCCTGTAATTCTTCTTTGACAACCATAATTCCTAGAATAAGAAAATAATTACAAATTTCAGAACACTCGTCCTGCCGTGAAAAGGCTGACATTTCTTCACAGGAATTTGTAACCGATTTGAAAATTTAAAAATGTATCATCTGATCTGCATTGCGCAAGAATATTTTCAAAAATTTGATTAGTTAGATGGCTGGGTGAAGCAGCTTTATGATTTACGAATGGTGAACGGAATCTTGTTGGAATTGATCAAATGATTGAAATGAAAATCTTAGATTAAAACCAAACAGTCGCATTGACGACAAGATAGTCGAATTGTCAAAGTACAAAAAAAATGGCTTCAACGAAATAGTAGAATTCCTAATAGATGATCTGAATTTAGAACGAGAAAAAAAAATTTTCAGAAGAAAGTTTAATTCTTGATCCTGAAAGGGAAATTTTCAACAAAAAGTTCATTTTGAAGCAAAGACGTGACACTTTATCATAACAGGTAGATTGATAATTCAGAATAATCAATTTTCAAGAAACCCGGTAAATTCTCGCTTGTAAGGCTTCAAAAAAAATTAATTCCAAGCAAAATGAATAAACTTTTCACAGAATAGATAAATTTTCGAGGAGACTCGTGTTTTTCAACGACATTGTTGAATTTCCATGAAAGATCATTTTTCTACAAAAAAACTAAATCTTAAGAGTTGAATATGCTATTTAATAGTCAACTTTAAGCTGGAGTAGATGAATTTTCAACGAGAAAGTAGTTTTCAATCAAGAGGAACAAATTTTGAACAGAATAGTTAAATCCTCAACCAAACTTAGCCGTTTGCACTGAACAAGATTAATTAACGTTCGAGGAAGAGAACTTTTTAAATTAAACATACATTGACTTTTTATCAAATCTTAATGTTTACCATTTATCACAGATAACACTGTGCGACAAATTTTGACCTAAATGTTCAAAATGGGATATAATTTGCGGAAATCGAATCTATGTAACCTCCAGAATAAAACTCCTGTAGGGATCTTCTGTTAAAGCTCGAATAACAGAAATATAAACAATTGAATTCTTTTAACAATGAGATTTCTGAGACGACCAATCTTCGCCCGATTTTCAAAATGTGAAAATTATTTGTAAAATTTTTGCTTGCAAAGAAACCATTTTTGTAGTTAATTTTATCATTAGTTGCAATTTGAACTTTTTTGAAAACTCTGTAAAATACACATAAATGCCAGAACAATTTTTTGTAGCACAGTGATATATTTAAGCAACTGAAAAGTAAAATTTTATGAAAATAAATAACAATAAGTACAAACGTTAATCAACGCTGATACTTTTATAGAAGATATCATAAATTCTTTGAAAAAACGATTCGAGAAAAAGGTGAGGAAGGAAGCCTGGAGAGGGTCAGTGAGGGGCAGCGATGGAGGAGAAGGATGGAGAATTGATGACATGTTTGGTGAAGCAAGAGTTGTGACGGACAGTTAGGGGGAGTCATGAGTCGTAAAGGGTAGGTAGAGACGTGATGAGTCGTATAGGAATAGGAGGGGAAACCAGATGGATAAACGAGTACGCAACGTGGATTGGGGAATAGAGAGAGGCCGTGATAAGAGGAGATAGAATATAATTGGATTGAACGGGATATGGAAGGGAAGAGATTTCAACGACTTGTAGGCTACGACCTTTTTTTGTCGGCAACCGTACTCAAATTATTTGGAGACAATGAATTCCAAACGTGAATAAATGCTGATGCTTTCTTAGAAGATATCATAATTTTTTTGAAGAAATTATTTTATAAAAGGCATGAGAAGGAAGCTTGTAGAAGGGGCAATAACGGGTAGCGTAAAGGGAAGGATGGAGAATCGATTACATGTTTCGTGAACCAAGAGTTGTGGGAAGCAGGTAGAGATAGGTATGCATTGTGGAGGGCAGGTAGAGAGGTGATAAGTAGAGGGATAGGAAGGGGAACTAGATGTAACATAAAGTGAGCAGCATAGAAGGAGAGGGGAAGAGAAGTTGTGATGAGAGGAGATAGAATCTGAAATGACCGAATGGGATATGAAAGGGGACAAATTTTAGGAACTTATAGGCTACGACCTCTTATTTGTAGGTGACCGTACTTTGATTGGTTAAAGACACTAAAGTAGAAACTTGAATTAACATTGATGCTTCCTTAGAAGATATCATAAATTTCTGGAGGGAATGATTTGAAAAAGGGGTTGGTAAAGAAGCGTGGAGAGGGGCAGTGAGGGATAGCGTAAGGGGAAGAATGGAGAATCGATTACATGTTTGGTGAAGCAAGAGTTGTGGGAGACAGGTAGAGGGGGGGATGAGTTGTGGAGGGCAGGTAGAGAAGGTGATAAGTAGAGGGATAGGAAGGGGAACTAGATGTAACAGAAAGTGAGCAGCATAGAGAAGGAGAGGGGAAGAGAAGTTGTGATGAGAGGAGATAGAATCTGAAAGGACCGAATGGGATATGAAAGGGGAAAAATTTTAAGAACTTATAGGCTACGACCTTTCATTTGTAGGTGACAGCACTTTGAATGGTTAAAGACACTAAAGTAAAAACGTGAATTAACATTGATGCTTGTTCAGGAGATATCATAAATTTTGGGAGGAAATGATTTGAGGAAGGGGTTGGAAAAGAAGCGTGGAGAAGGGGCAGTGAGGGGTATAGCGATGGAGGGGAAGGATGGAGAATTGATGACATGTTTGGTAAAGCAGAGTAAAAGGGGGGCAGGTAGGGGGAGATATGAGTCGTGAAGGGTAGGTATAGGGAGTGTTGAGTTGTATAGGGATAGGAGAGGGAACTAGATGGATGAGCGAGTACGCAACGTGGACGTGGAGATAGAGAGAGGTTGTGATAAGAGGAGACAGAATCTGATAGGTTCGAATGGGATAAGAAAGGGAAAAGATTTTAACGACTTATAGGCTACGACATTTTTTTTTGTAGGCGAATACGTACTTTGAATAGTTGAAGATAATAAAGTTTGAACGTTAATAAACGTCGATCCTCGGTTGGGAGATATCATCAATTTTTCAAGTAAAGAATTCTAATCCTTCCTGAACGATTCGAACAACACTGGAAGATTGGCGAGGAATGTACCAAACGTACAATGGAGAAGAGGCTGAGCTATTGTTGGATCAATTACTTTCTCGACTCCACCTCGATGGATTCAATAATACAAATACCTTGAATTGAGGCGAAGAATAGTGCCCTGACCTCATACAAACGAGCATTCCTGAGTTGCGAGAAACGTGGATAAGACGAATACTCATTGCAGACCTTTTTGTGAAATCAACAAATTGTGGAGATAAGGTTGCTCATTACTTTCGGATAATAAAGCATTCTGCCTTGCGGGAAAATCGAAGCAAATCTCGAACTACAATATTTAGGAATTGATATTTGGTTTTAATAGAGCCCTGAAAAGTTTCCTCTTTTTTTAAACAGACAGTAAACAGGAAAAATGAAGCGGAGGCTTGATTAGTACTATAAAACTATTTTAGTCAGGTGTTCCCTAGAACTCTCAACGAGGCACTTATGAGATTAACATTTTATCGACGAAATTTAACTTATCCTTTCTACAACCAAAACTGTCAAGAATGACTTCAGGATGACTGCTTTCTGAAGGCACTGATGATCGGAATAATCATCTAAGAATGATTTATTATTTCCTTACGCACGAATAATACAGGAAAATCTGTATAGACCTTTAGTTTTTCTAATATTGGGTAAGGACATGCAAAGAGCATATACCCTACCGATACAAAATTTCTATAAAATTTCTAAAAATTTCAGGTTCAGACACTTTCCTGGCATCATGCATTTTAATGAATCTGGTATGGTTCATGATACCTACTCATTATATTCCATCCTAATTTGCAATTTATAATTTTGTATTTTGTACAATCTTAGGAACAAAAGATCATGCTCAAAATGGTTGGCCAGCTCGAGCCTATCCATGGTTATAACAGAGACCCCATGCAGGAAGCGTTCACATATTACGTAATGTTATTTTCCACCTTTTGTAATCCTCCTTCTCCCATGTAACAAATCGTAACATTTCTCTTAGACCCCTTCCCCACATCCTACAATCATGTAACATATTTATTATATGATTGAAAACACGAAGTGCCCACGCCGACCCTTTCTTCCTCATATGCACGCTTTATCAATCCAGCAAAGCAACTAGCCCACAATATTTTGATCTGACACTGAATTTTTTCTGAATATCATTTTAGTGATAAATATATCCAAATAAGAACCCACCTATTAACAACTTTTTTCAGATCAGTTCAGAGTAACTCAAAAGTTTTTAATCACCTTGCCGTACCTAAACAATGGATACAATAAATGTGATGCGATCTGAAGAAAGACCCCTAAGCGGCGGCGGGCTGATAGGACTCTTTCGATTATCCTCTCTCTTTCCATTGCACATAATTGTGGAGTTCTATTGTGTGTTCATTTTTCCTTTATCTCCTTCCATCTCTACCAACCATGAAGAAGCCGAGCGTTCACGATCACTGGAATGGCTCAAAGTCACGGCATTCGCGCGTGTTACATGTCGAGAGAGAAGTCTTGATTGTTCTCCTGAACGAGAATGTTTAAACGCTTGTACTGAATAAATTATTAATGATGGAATTTTTTTAACTTTGCCACCTTAAAGACAAGTTCGAATCTACGTGAAACATTAAAAATCAGAGAATCGATTTTTGACCGCTTAGGGGCCTTTCTTCAGATCGCGTCACAAATTATATATTAGGATCAAATCTATTTTGAATCAGGCAGATTCTACACTCCTCGCAGAATCTGAGGAGAACAATTTTCCACGAAGTCATCAGCATTTGAATTTTAGCGTCAATTAAAAAACGATACGCACACATATTTTTTCTCAGATTCTATAGTTTTCGATCAAAAACATTTTATTGCAATTCAGACATACGCATGGAATAAAACTAACCTAAAAGATGGAGTGCCCAAAAGAGAATGAGGAATTGGAAAATAATCAGTAAGAATGATTCGATTTGATGTAAAAAGCATTTTGAAATAATTATTGTTGTTTCAGGTATTTTAAATTGTCCGACCACTAGTGTTTTCTCATGTTTTTCCGAAAAACCTTTTGTTTCTTATAAAAACCACTTTAACTTCAAAATTAAGGGCAAAAATGACTTCAACAATACAAACAAAGTCCAAGAATGCGAACCTTTGTTAGAAAAACAAACAAATAAGTGACTAACATAATTCAAATTTGAGAATAACACTATATGTCCAACCACTGGTACATTTACCCTATGTTTGATACAGATCATTATATTTTGCAGAAGATCCAGAACTTTCAACAATATTTATTCATGTCAATGTTTTACAAAAAAGATAATAATATAAATTCAAAATCATTATGATTTGAACAAGACTTGCAATAGTTGAAGGGTTTCTGGTTATATTCACGTTTTGCACGAATAATCCGTTTTCAAACAAAAACAATATTTATCAGCTTTTAGCATTTTTGGATTAGGCCAGTGATTTTCCCCAAAAATGAGTTTTTCTATCCGAAATAAAAATTTATATTTCGAGGACAATTCACATATATGTAACATTTCAGGTTACGCTGACATTAAACATCATAAATGGGTATTCGGAAATAAATCATAAATATTAAGACAAGATTGAGAATCATAGCAGTTCTAAATTATGTATACAGTTTCCATCGAAATATTTTTATTTTTACAGTATTTTTATTTTACAGTATTTTTATTACAAAAAATGTATATTTTGAAGAAGATTTAAAACTTTGAGAATTTAAACTTATGTTACTATTTCACTCTGAAAACGGGTTTCAGATTCAAAATGTCCAAACGGTTATTAAGTTAAAGATTATGTTAACATTTTTTAATTGGAATCGGTTACTTTAAACAATAATCACAAAATATGGAAGAAAATTTTTTTGTTATAGTATGTCAATATGTGTATCGAAAATTAGTATTTTTATCCAAAAACATCATCAGATTCACTAGATCAGGGGTGTCCAACGCGTGAGAAACGGTGTAAATAACTGTCACTCGTCCATCCCTTCTCTTACCACCTTGTTCTTGCGGTGAACGCTATGTGGAAAGGGGAAAGGAGAAGAGAATTCTCGAAGAAGCGCTCGGAGAAGGGGAAGAAAGAAGGAGCGCGCCAGCCTTGCGTTGGGCACCCCTGCTCCAGATTAATAGGAAATAAAGTTGGATTTTAAACATCACAATATGATATTCTAAAAGAGAAGGTCATTCCCAACTTTCAATTATTTTCAACATATAATAATTGATTGTTCAAACAATTGGTAGAGTTGGAAAAGATTGTAATAATAAAAATTGTTAAAGCAATTGTGAATAAATAAGAAGACTTTTAAAACCATTGCACTTGCAGCAGTAAAGGAAAAAAAATCTGCCCGCCGCGCTAGCACATTCGCATCTTGCGCTTTGCTCGCAAGTTTGTGCGCGCCTATGGCGCGCGTCTATCGGTTCTCGCGCTCCGCGCTTGGTTGTCAATTTACCTTGCGCTACGCGCTCGGCCTTTGTACCTCCCTACAGTCGTATAAAAAGCTATCTAATACATAGGCCTATGCAGAGCTAAAGCGCGTTTTTACCCATAAATCTATACATGGGTACCCGGCTACCCTGGTTAGTACACAACGTTAGTTTTCTTGGTTAGTAACACATGGGTTAAAGCATCTCCGGCTTCAACGAATACGTTTTCATCGCGTGTCTCGTGCTGCGCACTCGATCAAAGTTTGTCCAAAACGGTGGCAGGCCCGTAGCCAAGAATTTGTTTCAGGGAGGGGGGAGGCTCACAAATCTATTTGCAAATTGCACAAGGCTTAGATTCAGCGTTACGTAGAAGGATTTTCGGGATTTCGGGGTGCGGGGGCCTAGCGCTCCTTGAGCCCCCTCCCTGGCTACATGCCTGAACGGTGGAGAAGTTTTGTTGCCTAATTTTTTTCACATGTTGTATAGTTTTTCTATAAATTCAATTTTTTAATTTTTTATTACATTCTCATCCTTAATGAGAAGGTATTGGTTTTATTTGAAAATTGACTTTCGCGGATTTGATGAAATCTCCACGTTTTGAGACCTCCTGAGTCAGAAAAAATGGTTCTTACGCAGGTGTCTGTCTGTCCGTCTGGCTGTCTGTCTGGCTGTCCGTATTTCTGTCTATCTGTTTGTCTGTCTTTCTGTCTGTAGTCTGTAGTCTGTAATCTGTGTACTAGATAACTTTCGGAAGAATGATCGGATTGAATTGCCCTTTGGCACACATTTTTAGGGACCGAAAAGACAGGATGAGTTCGTTAACCAGCTATTTTGGTTGAAAACCCAAAGGGGGGGGGGGAGCATTTTGAACGTTTTTTTGGACTTTTTTCCAATTTTTCCAATTGAAAAGAAAGTCAGAGAGCAAAAATGTTCCTTTTTGGGAGCCTTACAAGATCGTGAAGACAACTTTTTGAATTTTTTCAAAAAATCAAAAATTACAATTTTGATCACACAAAAAATAAGGAAAAAAAATAATCTGTGAATTTGATAACTATCGAAAGAATGATCACATTCGATCGTGCTTTGGCACCTATTTTGAGGGACCGAAAATTCAAGTCGAGTTCGTTAACCAGCTGTTTTGGATCAAAAATAGAAAAGGGGGAGCATTTTGACAATTTTTTTGGATTTTTTCTTCAAGACTTAAAAATTTAAGGTACGGTTTCTTGTAGTAAGTGAGAAGTGAAACAATTTATCCTTATGATTTTTTTTATAAGAACAAAATTGTCAAAGTCTTGGCATTTTCGGAATCCAAAAATATAAAAGAAAATGAGAATTTTCAGCCAAATTACGCAAAATTGAAAAGAAAGTCAAAAAGAAAAAAATTTTATTTTTGGGAGCCCTACAAGATCGTGAATACAACTTTTTGATTTTCTCAAAAAATAAAAAATTCCAATTTTGATCACACAAAAAATAATTTAAAAAAAATTATCTGTGAACTTGATAACTATCGAAAGAATGATCATATTTGATCGTGCTTTGGCACACATTCTGAGGGACCAAAAATGAAAGTGGCGTTCGTTAAACAGCTATTTTGGATTGAAAATAAGAGAGGGGGAGCATTTTAAACATTTTCTTGGATTTTTTTTCTAAGATTCAAAAATTTTAAGTACTGTTCCTTATAGTAGGTAAAAAGTGAATGAAAAATGGAAAGATTCATGTTTTGGCCAAACTATGCAAGGTGCGAAAAAATGTTAAGAACAAAAATTATTCATTTTATAAAAAACCTATAAATTTTATATGTACGTGAAAAATGTTACCAAAATTGAAAAATTCCATTTTTGAGCAATGTTTTTCGGGTTAACAACTTCTCTTTATCGATGTTCTGCCTTATCCTTCGTCATTTTTTCAAAAAGCTTATAATATTATTTTCTATATGGTTTCTTATAAATGAAGCAAAAACTACTTGCCCTATCAAAAAGTTAATTTCACCAAATTTATAGATCTTTTTTTGTTTCACAAGTTTAGTTCATTTATATTTTCCCGTAGCTTGCATAGTTTGACCAAGAAATGAATCTTTCTATTTTTCATAATTTTTTGTGTGACCGAAATTTGAATTTTCGATTTTTTGAGAAAACTCGAAAAGTTGTAAACATCATCCTGGAGGGCTCCCAAAAAGAAACATTTTTTTTCTTCAAACTTTCTTTCATATCTTGCGTTGTTTGGCTACAAATTCTCATTTTTGTTTATATTTTTGAATTTGGAAAATGCCACAACTCTGACAATATTGTTTTTATTAAAAAAAATCATGAGGATAAATTGTTTCACTTTTTACCTACTACAAGAAACTATACTTACAATTTTTAAGTGTTGGAAAAAAAAGTCCACAAAAATTTTCAAAATGCTCCCCCTCTTCTATTTTCGTTCCAAAATAGCTGGTCAACGAACTCAACTTGTCTTTTTGGTCCCTCAAAGTGGGTGTGAAAATGCGATCGTATATGATCATTTTTTCGAAAGTTATCAAGTTCGAAATTTGACATTTTTTCCCATGTGTACTGCATATTTTTATTGCACTAAAAAAATAATAGATCAAACATAACATAATGATTCATGTTTTAATGTGTGATTCGCTTTACTCTTTGAATGCGGAAGTTACGTCGAGAGCACAGTCAAATAACGAATATTCCTCGGATTCACTGTGAATGACTGCAAATTTGATGCAAGATTCCGTGCATCTTCTTGTCGAGGAGCTGTTGAAGAAAGTTTTTCAGCTTCCGCTTTATTCATTCAAACTCTGGAAGTAAATATACTCTCGACTCAAAAGATCTGATACTCTTTTTCTTATACTTTTGACGTAAAAGTTGAGTCTACCATAATAGATTTTACTCCATGAGAAAGAAACTTCAGAATGCACCCTTATATCAATGTGAGAACAAATTATTATCATAAGACTGGTTTTCTGTATCATGAAAGAACCCCAGAAAAATAGTCCATCTTCAATTTGTTGCCAGAGAAATAAAACTTTAGTACGAACCGCTAGGCCTTAAACAGGATTAAAGTGAGATTTGAAATCATGATGGTTTTTTTGTTTCTTCTGAGCATGTCAGAATGTCATGGAATTTGAAGTTATGTTAAAACAGTAATTGTCTCTAACGGAAAAACCTAGAAAGTGACATTTGTCATGGGAGCCATTTTTCTATGTTTCAATTTACTAACTTCAGATTGATAAATTCACGTACCAAAATGACAAGGTTTATTCGGAGAGACCAAATAAAAGGTGCTACAGAGTTGGGGTCACCGATGGTACCAATACAATTTGTACAGGATGTTGGAGTTTTAATAATATCGCCATGCGAGTTGGCACCTTTTCATTTTGTTTCCAAGAGTTTGAACCTTTTCATTTAGTATCTTTGAGATAGAACCTTGTCATTTGGGCACATCCATTTAACAACCTGAAATTCGCGAGTTACAACAGTACGCATTTTGACTTCAGAATAGGACGCTCTGAAAATAATCCTTAGTATGAAAAGAGGTCTAGTTTTCGCAGTGAGCAAGTATTTGTAAAAGCTGCAATATCCAAATTTCGAAACTATTTCCAAGTGACTTACTGACGTTCCCGATTCCGAAAGCCGACATTTTATAGGGGCTTTAAGAAATGGTTAACGGAAAATATTTCTCCTGAGAACAACTTGAAACTGATCCTTTCTTTGGCGTAGCTTACATTTGGAAGTTACATAGGGAACGGATTCTATATAAAGTGAGGGGCGATAAAAGATTGGCTGAATCGATATCCAATATACTGGAGAATACTCAGACTCCCAGTTCCACTCGCCATCACATCCTGTCGATTTCATACATGCGAATCAAGTACAACACGTAGGGAGTTCCGACAACAACAAGTATAAAGTATATATAGGCTTAAGCTTGGATATGGTCGATTCCAGAAGCAACGATAGCCGATAGGCCACAGAAACACTCCTGGCACGCAATTATGGGTGGCTATCGATTCGGAGGAAACAGGTGCCTCTGACTCGATGATGGCGAGAATGGATTTTTGAGGCCACCTGTTGCCACTGCTTACGAGCCTTAAACGCGCTTTTGGGTAAACCCTAATGAAAAATTATCTAAACTGCTACAAAGTCTGGTTTCAAAGTTCCATGACTTTTTAATGCCCGCGAGGTCTATACTTTCCACGCTGCACAGTGATCGAAAATCCGAAATAACGCGCCAAAACCTCGAAATTTCGTTGTTATCGATCAGGATGAAATCCACAGATGTTTCCATGTATTAGTTTCGAACAGGGAGCCGCTCAAAGTTGAACGTTCCGTGTCTTGGCGTGCAACCGAAAGTTATCGTTTTGTGAAGAGAGTGCAACATTTCCGAAGATATCTGGGCCCGATGGGTTTTCATTGTGATGGTACGTAGAGTATTTATGTATAAATTTGAACTGATAATAATTATTTCTTCGTCTGTCAGAGAAGTCCGAACGAGAGCGTTCTTTCTTCGTTTTCTGTGATAAAAATTTCAATGTTCAATGGAGAATTCGTTTATGAGTTGAGCTGAGTTGTACTTAGAGCCTCAGTATTTTGTAATCGGAAAAGTGTCTAGGATAAAATAGCGTAGAGATCAGCTGCGGAAATCTGCGGGTTTGGTTTTTAATGCGATTTTTGTGTAGCGTGCACGCGTGCCGTTTCCCGAGCCCGGTCAGCGCGGTGGGCGACTGGCATACGATCGTATGCCACAGTGGTAGAAAATCCCACATAACGCGCCAAATCCCCTAAACGTGTATAACTGTTGTTGAAATATACATAACTGGAAGTTTTCGGGGTCGCTGAATTCGAAAATGATGTTCATTCTTCGAAATTGAGAATAGAGGCCACAAAATGGTGACCAAAATTTTTTTAAAAATTGTGTTTTGAGTTGAAATCAACCGATACATACATTTTTGGGCTCGATGAATACACAAAACTGATCAGCCATTTTGGCTTTTGAAAAAGGAATATCATTTTCGAATTCAGTGACCCCAAAATTGTATGTATCAGTTGATTTCGACTCTAAACACGATTTTTCCATAAACATCGGCCGCCATGTTGTGGCCGCCATTTTGAATTTTGAAAAATGAATATCATTTTCGAATCTAGCGAGATTAAACTACTGGAAATAAAAATGATCAATTTTCTGTTGCCATAAGTTTCAGAAGTTCGCACACGCACACGTGTACAAACTCACACTTAGGTAAAATTCAAAACTTCCCGAGCATGGCGTGCCTCCTGCATTGTACAAATAATATGGCCGCCTATGTGAACATGACGTATACA
>WSXT02213047.1:0-17573 GCA_011762715.2 Neuroterus valhalla | reverse complement strand
GGATTACCATACATTCATTTTTTAATAATTTTCAAACCAAATTCAAAATTATTCACACCAAGTAGTGTGAATCGTTTCGTTTCTGCTGAAATTCCTGAACCTGATGAAAATCCAATTTTGCATTCAATCGTATTGAAAAATATTTCAGTATTGAAACATATGATTTGTTGTTTCGAAATACTATTTTTCATTGGGTTTAAAATAAAGCAGGGTTAAATCGCTCGTTACTAAGGGCGCGCGCCTTGTCGCGCGCAAGATTTCTAGCATAGAAATAAAATGCAGCATACAACAAATGATGAAATTAGGAATCCGAATCAGTATCATTTAGGCAGGAAAGACAAATTTGAACCAATTAATTGAAACCTTAAACAGAACAGATGACTTTGCCTGTAAAAAATCTTTTTCTTTTCAAATGATTTAATCTTAAACAAAATGAATCAATTTTGAGAAGGAGTTGATTCTCAACAAAGAAATATAAATTTGGAACACATTTTGCACTAAACTGTTTACTTGCAAACCCGTCATAATGGAATTACATGAAAAAAAAGGTTTTCAACATATAATTTTTCACAAGATTTCGAACAAAACAGTTCCAAAGAGAGTAGAATTTTTTGTCAAAAAGTTACATTTACAATAAAAAAGTTTATTTTCAACATCGGAGGGATGATTTTCCAAACAGAAAAAATTAATACTCCTGATCGATGAGGAAAACTAGAACAGATGAATTTTTCAACCAGAAAGGTCAGACAGTTCACTTTTAATATTATAAAGAAAAGTTTTTTCGATTTTGAAAACCAAGTGATACAATCTAATCTTCCTAGCCGGAGGAATGTCTGTTTATCAAGATGATCAAATTCCTAACTGTAAAAGATGAAATTTCAACCAAGCTGAAATATTGTCCGCTCAAAAATATCAACTTTCAGTAAAATGGTCAAATCCTAATTTTTCAGCTAGGAAATATAATTTAAGATTAACAGTCTGATAGTTGAGATTTCCACTGAAAAAAGATCTATTTCCAAATCGAGAATAGTTGTATACGAACAAAAAAAGGAAAATTTTTATGAAGATAGTCAATTATCAATGAGAAACAAATAACCCACAACCGAACAGTTGCATTATTAGAAAGTAAAAAATGTTGGCAAAATAATTAATTAGTAAAGTTTACAAAAAAAAAACATTGATCTTTAACAAAAATGTGAAATTTGATGTTCCAAATAAAAAGATTTTGATTCCATACCAAAAATAGGTGAAATGAACCAATGACGACAATTATTCAACAGATTAGTTGAATTCTGAACCATAATATTATTTTCAACCAAAAAATTCAGCTTCATTCGGATAACAACAATTTCTAACCAGAAACAGAAGAGCAGACCTTTTTAGTTCGGGAAATTGATTTTTAACAAAAAACCAAAAAAAGGCTTACAAAGAAGTTTGAGTGGATTGAAAAAGATGTATTTTCAACACGATTGTTCAACTTTCAAGCAAAAAAAGGAATTTCGGGGCAAAAAATATGATTTCCAAACGGAAAACGTAATAATTAACATTCCAAATAGAAAAAGTTTTAGTTTTGAGCCAAAAATAGTTGCGATGCATAAAAAAAGACGAATTTTTATGAAAATAGTTGAACCCTCAACTTGAACGAAATAATTAACAATGAATAACTGCATTTCAAACTGATAAGAATAAGTTTCTGTGAAAGTAATTACATTATGGAAAAATGCATGGATTTTTAACGAGAAAGTGGAAGTTTTACTCAAAAAGATGAATTTTTAACTTTAATAATGGATCTGATCAAAAAATTAAGTTTCAAAAAAAGTATTCAATTTATATTCAAGTAGTCAAATTACTAAATAAACAAAATTGATTATCAATGTAAGATATGACTCTTGAATCCTGAAGTTCAATAATCAGTTGAAATCAAGTTTTTTACAACAAAATAGTTGCATTTTGAACGAAAAAAGATCAATCTTCGACCATGAACATTTATTTGATGAAAATTGAATCAATCTTGAACCAGAAAGTTAAATTCCTGATTATAGAATAATTTTCAATCGAAGTAGATAAATTTCTAATGAGATGCGGGATGCCTTAATTCAGGGAAAAAATTTATGGTAAGAGAAAACGAGAACATATTTTTCAGAAAGTAGTTCAATTTTCAACCAAAAAGACGAATCTCTAACTCGAACGAAAAGTTCGAAAAGTTCATGACTCAAACAAAATAATGAATATTCAACAAAATTGTTATATTTTTAACCAATCAGTTGAATATTAAAGCATACAAGATAAAATCTGAACCCAAATTTCTAATAGGCGGTATTCCAAACCGAAAGGGTTCACATTGCAAATCAAGAACAGATCAATTTGACTATTTAAAAAAAATTTCTAACGCCATACTTGAATTTCCAACTAATTCTAAATGACCGGAAACCAAAAATATGAATCCCAGAAAAACTGCATAAATTTTTGACCAAATGTTGAAATTCAAAATAGAAAGTACAACAAAAATCAATACCAAATAAGTTTCATCTTGAAAATATAGAATTAAAAATTGATATTCCAAACAGATTTTTCGACTTTCAATCAGACAATTGAACTTCTAAGGAGAAAAAAACAATTTTTGAAGGAAAATCTGATAGTTGGAAAGAACGTTGAAATAAAACAAAAAAGCCGATTTTTTAACGGAAAAATTGGATGCTCATTCAAAATCAAATAATCCACAATTGTGAAGTTGAATTTTTAACAAAATACATTAAATTCCAATCGCATAGTTGAATTTCAAAACGAGAAATAATAAATTCCTCATCAGGAACGAAAAATTTGAAATCCAGGTTGAAAAATATTTTTGAAAAGAAGAAAAAAAGCATTATTTAAATCTTATAAAAGAAATTTGATGATCATAACAAAAACGAAACAGATCATATAGAATATACCTGCTATTTTCTCAGCAGTAAAGCTGTGTTTTGAAAAAGTTTAAAAATCTCAAATTTGAAGAAAAATTACATCCAATAAAGAAAAAGTTTCCGAGGACAATTTTCATCTCTTAAATTTGAACTGCATAACAATTATGAATTTACAAATTTTCAGTAACTCACGTTCATAAATTTTTCCGGATAAATGGAATGGAAAATGAAAGCAGAATTAGTTAATAGAACAAAACTTATTTCTTATCAACCAACCCCACGTAGATGGAAAATTAAATTAGAGAACAATCTTGCCTGGTAATTTATTTTCGCCTGATTTGATAATTCTAGTTTTTTTTATGTTCGCTTCTGAAATGTTTTTGTCATAATATTAAAGATTCCCGGATTAATCGGAAGATATTTCGAAAATGTGTTTTTATTCTAAAATTAATTGATCATCCTAAACCTGAACCTAGTAATTCACGAGCAGAAAGTAATATTTTTAATTGGAGAAGATAATTTTTTTTAAAGAACATTTCGTCTAATTTCATATAGTTTAGTACTTTTTAGATGCCTGCTGTCGTGTTTTCGCTGATTTAATTATTTTTTAGGCGTACACGTGAAAGGTATCTATCAAGGTGAAACGGATCGAGTATGTAAATAATTGTTGTTTTTCCATTTTGAATCAGCGACTCGTGAAAAAATTATGTTTGCAAAGGCGTGACGTAGCATATCTATAAGTTCCAGGATATGAAACCTATTGTTCGAATAATATTATAAATATTGCGTGATTGCGTTCTTTTATTGAACTTTCATCTATTTTCCAAATTAAAAACATTTACATAGCTTCCTTCCCATTTATGCATAGAACTTTTAATAATTTTCTATATATTTTAACAGAGAAATCAGGAGATTTCTTAAGAAATCTTTCAGGCTAAGAAGATAAATTTGTATAAAGAAAGTTGGAGACAGATCATGAATAGTAGAATTCTCAACAGGAAAGTCTATTTCTCATCAAGATTGGTTTTACTCAACATTGAAGGAGAAAAAGATTTCTATTTTGAATCTTAAACCATTCAATTGGATCTTCAACTGAAATCAAGTTACGCCGTTCCATAGTATTTTTTAAAACTAAAAGCAAATAGAACTTTCCATCAACTGTCATGGCCGATTTTCAAATTTCATTTTATTAAAATTTTTATTTAATTACAAAAATGAAAAAAAAATGTCACCTAAAGTACACTGGTCTTCAAAAAGTACTCGGTGTCATTTAAACAAAACCTAAGAAACTTGAAGCAGCTAGCCAAAACGGTGTCAAATGGTTAATTGAATGTTGAACGAAATTTTGAATTCGGCATAAACAATGAAGTGAATAAAGAGGGGTTTCGTGGAAAATGGCAGCGATTCATCACTCGATTCGCACTAAACTTGAACAATTTATGAACAAAAAGAGTTTGTCAGTCCAACTTATGACATTTGATTATAAATTTGTTATGCAAAGGTAATTTTCATAAACAAATATCTATACTAGGTATTTTTGATTGAATAAATGCAGTTTTTTCTGTGGAATCGATCTCATATATTACTTGAAAAAACCTTAAGACCATAATTTGTCAAAGAATAAAAATTCATGATAATTGTTTAAACTACCTTCAGTAACAAATTCCCTATTTGGACACTTTTGAAGGTACGAATTCGAATATATCGATTTAATTTCCTGTAAATAACTTCTAAATTTTAGGAACATTTCACGGACAGTGAACAATTCTATCGTAAATAACAATTGTCTGAACAAATTTCTATATCATTTTATATACAATTATACATATTAACCAACTAAGTAACGTTTTCTTTCACTGTATAACAATTTGTTTATTTTTTAGCATTCAAACTTGTTTTCTCTTCATCAATCAGATACTTATAAGAAAGACAAGTCTCTAACAACAGAAAATTATGTTTCCAGCAAAATTGCTCGTCTTCCATCCAGACATATGGATTGTCAGGCAGAATAGACATATTATTTTCAAAAAATAATTTGAAGGAATAACAGCAAAAACTGATTTCCATCCTATACCTCGATAGGTTTCAGTCGATCGGAAAATAAAATTCTCTAACAAAATAGGCGAATCCTTATCAATAATTGAATAATTCACAACCAGAAAGATGCATTTTGACCAAATAAATTTTCAACCAGATTGTTATATTTTCAACTTATAAAGATGAATTCAAAATCGAATATGGATAATTCTCAATTTTGAAAAATACTAAATTTCACGAGAAAAAAAAAACATTCTCAACAAAGAAGAATTAATTTTGTATCATAGAGACTTGAACAGAAGAATGAATTCGTAATAAAATGTTTTGACTTTAAATCAGAAAAGTTGAATTCGGAACATGAAGAGTAGGATTTCCGACGAGGAAGTTCCTTTTCTACCAAAACAGATGACTTGCAATCAAAAATAGTAATACTCAGTAATTTGAACAACAAGATATTTAATTAAGATTATGGACAAATAAATTTATTCTCCAACTGAAACTAAATTATTATTAGTCCAAAATTAATTTTTCTTAACGAAATGATGAAATTTTCTGAATACAAGAGATGAGCTTTTAACCAAGGATAAATAAAGAATGAATAAATAAATTTGTAATAGGAACGCGCAACTTCCAACTCAAATAACGCGAAAAGGGAGAATTTTCAACAAAAAATGTAATTGCTGATGTTTTAACCCTTTTTTCAATTCCAAATAAAAAATGGTTCCATTAAATCAAACATAAAGAGTATTCAAGAAAATAGTTAATTTCTCATTACGCGAAAGGGGAGAATTTTCAACAAAAAATGTAATTGCTGATGTTTTAACCCTTTTTTCAATTCCAAATAAAAAATGGTTTCATTAAGTCAAACATAAAGAGTATTCAAGAAAATAGTTGATTTCTCATTTCGAACTGAATAATTTTCAACCGAAAAAGTTTATTTTTCGACTAGCAAAAAATTATTTCTCAATAAAAAAATCAGAATTCTAAGAAAACATTAATTCTAAACCAGATAGTTGAATTGGAAACCATAGAACATAAATTTCTTATTAAATCAAAGAATTTGAATTTCATTACAAAATTTAAAAAATAAAAAAATTTACAAGGGGAGGAGATTTTTTCCAAACGGTCGATGTGATAGTCAATATTTTATAAATTAGGGTTTCCAATTTAAATAAAAATTACGGTTTTAACAAGAAAAAAAAAAAATTCCAACAAAATAGTTCCAACTGAATAGTTGTCTATAAAAATGAAAATATAACTTAATACCGAAGAGATACTACAAAGTTCATAAATTTTCAAGCAAATAGTTGAATTTTCAACATGAACAGATAAATTTTTCACTTTATGATAAATTTCAAAAATAAATCTTTCAACAAATTTTTTAAGTTTCCTCAAAGCTGTCAAAATTGAAAAAAGAAAGAATATGAATTATCAGCGTAATTAAAACGTCTTTTTTGATGTTCTGTGAAAAACATATCTGCACTAGGAATTCAAAACATTCACAACAACCAAAAAATGCAATTTTCTAATAAATCAATTCGATCATCAACTAAAATCAGATAATATTCAACCGAACAGTTGGTTTCCGAACTTAAGAGATAATTTATCTACTAAAAAATGGATTCTGAATAAAGAACATAGATTTTATATCAGTAGGTTGGATTTTGGAGTAAGAAATTTATTTGACAACTTAAAAAATAAATTTCTGATCCAAAGCGGGATGATTGATTTCACAGAGAGAGATATTATTTATAACAAGGAACGAAACCGAATTCTTAAGGAAGCAGTTTAATTCTCAACCGAAGAGACAAATTTTGAAATCAGAAGAAAAATCCTGAACAAAGCAATGATTTTAAAACAATATCATCCAACTTTCAACCAGGTTATTGAATCTATAGGTTTCGAAGATGAATTCCGAAAATTGTGATAGTTCATGTTAAAAAAAGAACGGAAAGCCTGAAATTTTCAGTTAAAAATTCAAATTATCAGGAAAAAAATTGTGTCAAAAAAAACACAAACAAATTTTGAGCAGCAGAAAAGAAAAACAGAAGCAATTCGACCGTCAAAGAAAACAGACGGATTTTTATTTTATATAAAACAGATTTTTTTTGTAATCACACAAACAGTATAATTTAGCAAGGTTCAATAGATTGGGTAGGCAATAAAAACAAATTGTTTGTGTAGGTATGACGTAGCTTATTCCGAACCTTACAATACGAATCTCTTTATGTTCCAATAAAGCTGCAAATGTAGCGTAAACGCGTTCTATTATCAAACTTCTATCTATTTCCCAAGATCAGAATGTTTTCACAGCCTGTTCCTTAATAATTGAATGAAACTCTGAATAAATTTACAAATGTTTTCCATAAAGAAGAAGATATATTTCTACTGGGAGCTTCCCACAAATTACCTCAGACATATCTTTAATTTTTCTCCTTCCTTCCACTATTTCACAGAATTTTTGAGAAAGAATTATGGATATTTCATAAAATAGTTGAACCTTCAAACAAAAAAATTATATTTTCAACAGGAAATTCCATTTTATAATGAAAAAGATTAGTTTCTAATAAAAAAAGGTAAATTTGGACTAAGATAGATGACTTTTCTGTACGAAATACTAAAGAAACACTTGATGGTTCAACCAACCGGATGTCACCAAAAAAGTTGTATTTTTCAATAAAATAGGTTCATTTTCCTAGCAAAAAAAGAACTTTGCTGAAAAGGTTGATTATTTATTCAAATAATCCAATTTCTCGACAAACTATTCGAAGATTTTAACTAACTGGTTTAATTTTCAGGCCCGAGAAACAAATATTTGAAAAAAATTGATTTTCTGTAAAAATATGAATATTCAATGAATTACATGAGTTTGAGAGTCAAAACTAGGAACTACTAACGTAAAAGTTCATTTTCTACTGTAAAAGATGAATTGCGAATCCAAAAGGGTGAATTTCTAATAAAACACTCGGTTCTTTGACCAGAAAGATAACTTGAACAAAAAAGTTGTCTTTTTTTAGAAAATAATCAAATTTTTTCCTAAATAGCTGAATTTCTAACGGAATATTTCAATTTCGAACCCAAAAAGACGCTTTTATAATAAAAAAATTCATTTCCCACTTTAAATGATTAATCTTCAATCCAAAAAACGAATTTTCAACTGCACACTTGATTTTTTGTCGAAAAAAATACAAAAAAGTTGAATTTTTCAATTAGGCAATCGAATCTCTTACAAAATAATGAAGCTCTCCACAAGAGATTCTTATTTTTCGACCAAAAAGATAATGTTACCAAAGAAGTTGTATTTTCCGATGAAACATTCAAAGTTCGAACAGCAGGGTTGGATTTTTAACCTGAAGGTTCCATTTTCAAGCCGGAAAGATGATTTTTAAACAAAAAAGATAATTCCATACCTGGAGAAGAACTTTTAATCTTGTGGAACAAATTCTAAACAAAGCAGTTTATCCTCCGACAGAAAAGAAATAACTTTACCAAAATAGTTGAATCTATAATGCATTAATCCAATCTTTAACAACAATTTTCATTTCAAACGAAAAAGTTGAATTTTCAAACCAGAAAGACGAATATTATAACAACGAAGGTCATTTTTTAGCATGTAAGAATAATCTCCAATCCAAAAAATAATAATTTTGAACAAAACAGTTGATTTCGCGACCCAAGAAAATTTTACTAAAAAAGTTGATTATTCAATCAAATTTTCCAATTTTTCTTGAAAATACCTCAAGATTTTAATCAAATAGCTGAATTTCCAAGCCAGTAAGACGAATATTTGAAAACAAGATTCGTTTTACATTAAAAGATAATTTTTTATTGAAAAACATGATTTTTTTTAGTCAAAAATAAAAACTTCTGACAAAAAAGTAAATTTGACGTTTGCGGAATATAAATCTAAAGGAACGAATTTTTAGCAAAACAGTTGATTTTTCGCCAAAAAAAACCATAGCAGAAAAATTGGATTTTTTTATGGAATATTAAAATTCAAAACGAAATAGTTGAATTTTTAAACAAATATTGTCCAATTTTCGAACCAGGAAAACGATTCCATGATGGAAATTTTTTTTTATATGTAAGGACCTAAATTTCCAAAAAAGGAAACATTAGAAATCGGAAATCTCTAAAATGATGGAGTTCCGAACTACCTCAAACAATTCCTCGAATATAACCATACATTCTTTATGGTTTGCATCTCTAATAAAAAAAATCCAATCAGAAATTCTTGAAATTATAAATTCTTGATAAAAGTTCCTGTTATTGAGACCTAATTTTAAGTCGGTCAATAAAATTTCGATAAGAAGAAGTATTTTGCGCACACATGTTTTTAACTAAAGTTAAATCAACATCGAATGCGAACAACAAGCTGATTATCATTATGAAGGTTCTTCTCATTTCAAATGTGACTGGCAAACAAATTTTCGTATATAAATGGCCCAAAGTCAGCATCCCATTATCAGTACAAAAAGAAGTAAGTCCAGCTTCTCCTATTAAGACTCTTATTTTTCGAAACTCTCAGTATATTCTTATATACCACAACGATGAAGTTCTTTATCCTTGCTCTGGTGGCAGTTTCTGTCGGTGAGTATGCGTGAAATAAAATCAAATTGATTGGACAAATTTTGTCTGATTTCATGAAATATAATTTTAGGAATGTTATTTGTATCTTAAGGCGATTTATAAAATACTCTCCAGGTTTTTGAGTCAATAGTTTGTTGAGTTAAAAAATCTACTATATGGTTGAAAATCACCTTATTTTCTTATAAATTCGAGAAATTAGTTATTACCTAATCTTTGCATCGAAGAAATATTCGTTTTGTAAATGTTGATCTTTTGGGATAGACAAGTTGTCATTCGAGATTGGAAATTCAGATCTCCTTTTTTTTGCCAATATATTTATTATCCGAAAAATGCAACAAGTTTGTTCCGCAATTAATTTTTTGGTGGAAAATTTAACTGTTCAGTTGAAATGGGAATCGATAGTAAAAATTTGAAATTAAACTGAACTCCCAATATAAAATTAATTCATTCAGCAGCTGAGGTTGACCCTGTTGAGAAATCATTTCCTTCAGTTCAAATTCCAGCATTCGAGTTTGAAATTTACATTTCTGTTAAACAAATCCAATCATTTACCAGCAATTTTCCTCCGTTAGTTGGAGATTGACTATTTTGGTAGAAAATTAAACCTGGTACTTTCATGTAAACCATATCTTTGATTAGAGAATTATTATTATGGAAAATTCGTCTATTTTGAAGAAAATCTTTTTTGCTTAGCTGAGAATTTGTTTTTTATAACTTAAAATCCAATTGTTCAAATTCTGATTGATAAATAAACTCACTTTCAGAAGCTTAAAGCAATTCGTTCGTTCAAAAATGATACATTTGTGAATCCTATAGGGAATATAAATGTAAGAACAATTTTTTGAAACTGCTTCAAAAACGGAAACGATTCATTCTATTCCACATACGACTCATATTGATATGAAATGTGTAACCCATTTACTTTTGTTTTTATTTTTCTAAAATCCTCTTCTCTCGCCCTGTTCTCAAAAAATTCCTCCCCTAATTTATTAGAGTACAACTTTGATTGTCCTATTTGTTATTCAAAATAATATAATTTCACTTGAAAAAATTGTCAGTATAGAGATAGAAATCAATTCTTTAATGAAAGCTTCATATTTTTGGGTGGAACATTGAACAGTTTTATAGAAAACTCCCCCTCTTATTTGCTTTGAAACTTACTAATTTTTAGAGGCACGCCCTTCTGACTGTCAGCCCTTAAATAGAAATCTTGCTTCTAGCTTCTTTTTTACGATTATGTATGATACTCGATTATTAAACAATAATTTTGTTTTGTTCAAATAGAGCCAACTAACATACTAATTGTTTCTCATTCTTAACAACCAGATCTTCATTCTTCTTGTAAGAATCAGTTCTAATTGTCATGCTGAGGACATTTTGTTCCTATAATATATTAATAGCCTACAGTAAGTGGTTATTGTTGAGAAGTTTTATCAGGTGAATGCCTCATTTAGCAATTTTTTATTTCAAAAATTTTGTACCTTAAGCATAATCAGTTAAAGGCGTACATTCGATGGGCTCCAACTTTAATATTTATTTACAAGATAAAAATTCAATGATAATTTTAACAGATTAAAATGAAAAAATGAAAATTTTTGTGAAAATATGGAAGATTAGCGATTACTAGACCTTTTAAATAGGAAGATTCGCAAAAATAAACAAAATTCTGGAAATATATATTCTTATCTCAAAGCAGCATATCATATTCAAGGTGATTCACATTATTCTTATACGTAAAAACACTTTTTAAGAATGCTCCAAGAACCTGGAATAATGGAACCACTTCGCAGAAGAAACTTTCAGTGGTATTAGTTGATTCAATAATATTTCTTCCCTTTTATAAACAATAGAGTTGAAATTGTGAGTCGTGCAGAAATGCATTCTCTTAGTTGCTCAATACTGATACTCGTCGCAGTTTATGCGTAAAATTAAGTTAGATTTGAAAATTGTTCAAAATGAACAGCATCGTGCCTTTCTTTAAACAAATTTTCATTTCGTCTATCATTAAATAAATCAAATGTGCCTAGAATACAGATGTGACTGCCAATATGTTTTCAATAGCCTTTTGAGGTGTGAACTTGATTATATTGTGTTGTCGAAAACTTATCTCGGGTCCTTTCACTCGGTATGAGGATATTAAAAACTTTACTGTGGAGTTTGAAATTCCATGCGATGATTTTTCGGTAGGCTCAATGTATAGAGCGAATGGTGTTGCTTAAAGTTCGTCTAGTAGCGGTGTTGTCGTTACACAGCGGTAAAGTTTGTTGAAGTTAATATAAGTCACCTCTGGATGCTTTTTTAGAGCAACCAACCTCTGGATGTAGCGGATAAATTATGTTGCGAACCTTATCCTAAAACTGTGTCCCGTATGGCGTTCAGTTTTGAACTTCGCGCTTCAGTCACAGAGATGTATAAATTCTCCCATAATTGATATGCTTTAGTGTACGCTTTCTCACGGTATTCCTGTGGATGTGGTTGGCCACGAATCGCTTTAGCTAGCCAAAGCATCTCCAACAGGGAAAGCCTCACACTTTATTATTAATATTTTCCTTGTCAAAAATTGATCTCGAGTCTTTTTACGCGCGTTTTGTCGTCGACTACGGACTCCTTCAAGTGCCTGATGGAGTCAACCTGTTAAGAATTCTAATATTTAGAAATGAAGATGAAAATTGTTTGCGCCGATTTTTATCTAGGCACAATATTAGGTTATTGGTGTGTACCAAAGTTCTTCTCGTAACCTTGTTGTCATTACACAGCAGTAGAGTGTATTGAGGGCAACTTGCGTCGTAATTATTATTATGTCTTTTCAAAATTTGGTCTTGAGTCTTCTAACCCAGTGTTTTATCATGAGCCACGGGCTAGGTCAAGTGCCCGATGAAGTAAACATGTGAAAAACTTCACTGTGAAGTTTGAAATTCCATGCGATGATGTAACAGTAGGCACAATATAAAGTGGTCGTTCTTGTACAAACTTTGTCTTGTTATAGTGTTGTAGTTACGCAGCGGCAGAGTGTGTTAAAGGTAACATGAATCACCTCTGAATGCATTTTTAGAGCAAACAACGTCCGTATGTAGAGATTTTTTGCTCTGAAACTCGTCCTCGAATTATGGCCTTCCTCGCCTTTTGTTTTGAACTTTTCCCTTCAGTTATAGAGGCGCATCAATTCACCTATCATTAGTGTTGTCCGGTCGATGATCTCCCACGATATTCCTGTTAAGGTGGTTGTCTGCAAATCGTTGACGCTAGCCAAAGCATTCTTAGCAGGCACATCCAAAGTTCCACTATTTCCCGTATTTGGCAGATGTTCTTCTTGGCCAGACTGATGATAAATGATATCTGACTGACCGGAACGCAGCTCATCATGTCCACCGTCCCACAGGCTGTGGCTGCCAGAAGTGTTATAACGGTGTTGTCGTTACACAGCGGCGGAGTGTATTAAAGGCAACTTGCGTCACCCCTGGTTTCTTTTTTAGAGCAACCCTATTTATTATTGTTATTTATTCTTATTATTATCATTATTATTGCGAGTAGGCTCGGAAAATGAGGCACCTTTGCACCGAGGTTAGCTACGTCTAACCTATTTTACTATACCCTTGCATCTAATCTTCTTTTATAAGACCTGCTCCCGTCATAAAGGCGTAGATTTCCGTGTAAGGAACGTCTTCGAAATAATTTGGTTTACAGAAACGATTTCCCAGGTGCTTCATTCTGAGGTTTACTAAAACATCACTATCACAAAGAATGTTGTCAATCAATCAATCAATCACTTGAATGTTAGTCAGATGTTTCTTCAAGCGTCAGTGACCAGTGAGTGTTTCTACCACTTATTCCACCTGCATTCTTTGCAGGTTCAAGAGCTTCTTTGCCTTTCTCAGATATGGTATTTGATTAAAGTTTCAGAGTGTTCGATGCTCTAGTCATACTCCAATATCTCACGCGCTCCTTCAGGAGTCTCTTCTCAATGACATGCTTAGCCGAAGCACGCGAATTACTATAGTAATTCTCAGGTCCTTCACGGGCTTCTAAAGCGCTATCTTTTGCGAGCACATCAGTTATCTTATTTTCTTCAAGATTCTCATTTCCTGGAACCTAGTTCAGAGTTGACCTTTTCAGTCTGAATCATCTGAACAGGCTTGGCTACAAGTTTATTTGTCTATAAGCACCTTTTGTAGCCCCACTATGTGCCACCTCGTATTGCGACGTCGCTTTTTAACGGTCCCTCATCAGGAGCTTCCATCATTAATTTTATATAAATTTTTATGATTACAGGTTCCTTGGGATGCGTAGAAGCTAAGAGTGTACCAAACGATGAGGGTCAACCAATAGATAAAAGTCCACGGAATAAAGACTATTCCCCGAATGAAGTTTTGGTTGTATTTTTTGATATAACAGAAAAGGATTTGGCGAAAAAGTGTGACAAAGTTGATGAAAAATGTAGGACGGAGAATATCAAGAAAGCTGTCGCAGCTCTTCAGGATGTTGCAAAAACTATTGGTGATAAAGAGAATGCAATCAAAAATCATACCTTGAAAGAAGCAGAAGATCGTTGCGCCAAGAATGACGATTATAACAAGGCAAAAACAGATGTCGTCAAAGCAGCGCTACCTTGTGCAACAGACGATGAAGTGGCCACGATTCTGAAATTTGCTTTGACTCAAACTTGCTATTATATGTGAAAAATTTAGCATCTGTAAGTTTTTTTAGATATTTTATATTTTAATATCTACTTCCATGCCCATGGAGCATGACCACAATCTTGCTTTTCGGTGGATGAGAGTAGAAAGTACTCATTTCTCCCAAGAAAGTGTAGAAAATATATGAGTAGGTTGTTGAAAGAGCCAAAGCTTAGCTCGAATGTCCTTTGTTGACAGCATGTTGAACAAGGGTTGAACAGAAAGTGGACTTCTGCTGTCCCAAGGAAAAATCTAGTAAGTGTGACTTTTGCCATAGAGGTTATTCTCTGATGCTGATATGCCTAAAAATAGTCACTATGGAAAAATTTACTCACTAGGTTCTTCCTTGGGACAGCAGACTTTTGATTTATGGTGTCTGAGCGCACGCAGTTTGTCTATTTCCTAAGAAAGAATATTCATTTGTTCCCTTAATTGGTCAACATCAACCATCTCCTTCAAGCTTCTGAAATGATCACACGGTAACAAGTGGGAACAGCTCATTTTGAGAATGATAAATAAAAGGAGTACTCATTATTTACTGTTTGGAAATTGAATTTGAGTCATTTCCTAAGGAGACAGATTTTTCCTCTATTCTTGGCATCAAATACTTGAAAAACTTCCTCCAAAACACAATCAGGAAGAAATCGGGATGTGTAAGCTTTTTTCAGCAAAAATTACTCTAGGCTAGGCATGGGGTACTTTCGAGGTCAACCCTGAACTCTACTTTTTAATCTTCACATCAGAATATTGTTTTTGAAGGAAATTATTGCTCAATTCATTTATTCAAGCTCCTATTAATGGACGCAATCGTTTTTAACGAATCTTCAGACAAAAGCAAAAGGATGTTGCAAGCCTAATTCTTAAATTTTGTTTCTTGTGCGACTTTATTGTAAATTCGCCAGCTGCTTTATTCTGACTCACAAAGCGATATTGTAGAACCTACCCGGAATCTTGAAAATTTCCCAAGTGATGAGATGTTTTGTTGGAAACATTATCTTTGCTGAAGAAATTAAGAGATCTTTTCCTTTTTCATGCAATTCCCGACTGTGATTTTATATTTTCTTTTTTTCAGTGCTGAGAAAATAGTGGGAGCAAATAGGAGAGTGGCAGGAGGACTGGAGAATAATACATATTTCGACTTATCATGTTCATGCAATGTGATTATAACATACGATCGCTTTTGATCTATTGTACTATAGACAGGTTTTACTGCGATTTTCCTTGTCTACTACAAAATGCAAATGGCGTAGGTAAATACTAGTACAAATATACAGCATTAGGGCGCAGCCGATAAGGTATAGAATTATTAAACTACATGTTCAGAGAAAACTTCAAATGTTAATTTCTAATGTTACGTAATGCTTTTCTATGTTATTTAATCGACTGTTAAGACTTAAGTATGGAGCAATAAAATTATGATGATTATACCAAAGAGCAGTCTATTATTCATTTTAATGATCCACGAATTCATTTCGCCAGCTTTTTATTCACTTTTTCTGAATTGCTACGTGTATATTAAAATTCATGAAGAATTCAGAATTCTTGAAAGGCAGCGCATATGAAGTGTATTTGGACCAGAATTTTATTATTTTCATTAGAATATCCATTAAATAAGTACCTAAATGTATACAGTTATGTAGTCGAAGCCTAAATACAACTCGTGAAGCCACATTTATCCGAAAAAGGAGAAGGACCCTAATTCCAACATCACGTTTACACAGTTAGATGAAGAACGGAGCCATACTGTGTCCGTGCTAGAAAGCATTGATTTTATACTTTACATGTTTGTTGTGTATTCGATGTCAACATAATAATGTATCAAAAAGCAGTTCTAAGTTGTATGAGAGTATGTCTACTCAAAAAAGGCAACTTCGTAAGCAGGTAATGCTCAGGTTCTGTGTGGTTTACAAGAAGTTTGCTATACATCAAACTGGAGTTACTTTTCTCTAGTCTGATCATATCTTGGAGGAGATTAAAGTCGCGGAATATAACAACTTTCGCGTCACTTTGTCCATTCAGGCTGGCACCGTTGAGTTCGAGCATATTCGGGTTATTCTCTACAGGCCCCTTCAGGTACTGGAGGAAAAATTCGGGATCAGGTTCCTTGCATATGTAGATGACATGACAGCAGTAATAACTAGGGATACGCCAGTTGCGATCGAAAAGTTGGGTCAGGAAATTGTCAAAACCATCCTTGAATGGTGGACGAGAGCAAAGCTCGAATTATCCAAAGCAAAAACTGAGATGGCTACCCCTTGCGAACGAAAGAGATCTCCAACGGCTTGAGTCTATCTAGTGTCTAGTCTTCATGGGTGTGACACGTATTTATCGCACTGCTTCTGCTAAAGCGCTCTGCGTTGTTGCGAGAGTTATGCCGGTAACATATCTTCTCAAAGAACCAGCTGCACTATCGGTCTCAGGAATGAAGCCATGATGAAGTCCAAGTCGGTTCCCCTGAATTATTACACAACTGAGTTTCTCACTGGACACGGTACCTCCAACGTGAAATTACATAGCTTCAAGTTAGTAGGGACAGTAGACAGCACGTGTTGGGCAGAAGAATCCATGTAGGACGTGCTGCTGGAACTGCTACTTTCGGACCAAGAGGGAGACGACGAGGTATGGCCTACTGTTGTCCATAGCTTGGTTGAGGAACAGGTGGCTGGTCCCTTCTCCTCCTTCGAAAATCAACCCCTCTCGCTCAAGGAAACAGATCGAGCGGTATACCTAATGTTTAAGCGATCGGCTCAGCATAGGACGGGTATCAGAACCTCAATGCAACTGAGCATGCGTGTGTCAACCAAAACGCTGCACAGTGGGACCAAATCCCGAAAAGGTGGCCAAAAATATAAAATGTTTATAAAATAGGCCAAATTTTCTTCTTCGGGGGCTTTGGGGGTCGCTGATTACGAATCCGGTGTCAAACATTTCAGAAACAAAATGGCAGATCCAATATGGCGGTTGATCATGCTAAATAGATAATTGATTCTTTTAAAAATGTGTGTAAGAGGGTTGTGAAGGTCGCTGACTAAGAACCCAGTGCCAAAAATTTCAAAAACAAAATGGCGGATCCAATATAGCGGGTGATTATGCTAAGTAAACGTTTGATTCAATTCAAAATTGGTGTGGAGGAGTTTTTAAGGTCGCTGACTACAATTCTAGTGTCGAGCATTTCAGAACTAAAATAGCGGATCCAATATGGCGGGTGATTAGGCTTAATAAATTTTTTATTCTTTTCAAAATTGGTGTAAGGGGCTTTTCAAGGTCGCTGATAATTAGTAATTAGAAAAAAATTAACTCCCTTGTTCTTCTAATAATAATTAACACTATCCTGCAATGATGGAATGTAATGCGCGTCTCGTCCCGACTC
>WSXT02213036.1:0-17573 GCA_011762715.2 Neuroterus valhalla | reverse complement strand
AGCAGCCTGGGTTCTCTGGGGTTCTGATGTGCTGGAAGATTGTTTTTACCTTGATAAGGGTGTTAGGTGAACACCGAGACGTTGGTAGATAGTAAGAATATTTTTGTTTCTGTGTTTTTTTTTTCAAAGGACGAAAGATAAAGAAAGAGATTTCAGATTCTGAATTTTCATGCATCTTCAAACATACAAAAATCTGAGTAAAACGTGCTGGGAAAAAAAAATTTACAGTTAGAAGCATACACGATTGACTTGAATAAAGTGATTAACTAATTCGTCTGTTCGAAAACGAGAAAAAATTGAGATGAGTAATGAATTCAGAAATAAGGTCTCGAATCTTGTCTTGCACTTAAGTTACATACCTACGAAACCATCACACTAAATGACGGCAATAAGTCGCTTATTCATAATAGACAAAGTATAAAAACGTTTGTTACGATACAGAAATCACCATAATCAGACGATTAACGAATTGTTTTTTTGTACGCCCATCAATAATTTCCATCGATTTTTCGAGCAGGTCAAAAAAGGAATGTGTTGAAACTGCGTAACGAAACGTCGCAATGACGCGACGTATAGAATTTTTTGTCCGTATATACACACCTACTCGCAAAAAATAAGCTCAGTTGATAAGACAGGCTTGAGATGCCGAGAAGTGATCCATATCTCGTCAACTTCCAAAAATTTAATAATTTTTTACAAATTTCGTACATTTACGCAAATTTTATAAATTACTTGGAATATCATAAATAACCAAAAATCGAATGATTGCCACAAATTCTCTTCAATTTCATGCATCACCATGAACTTCCTCAGTTTTCCCCATCTTCATAAATTACTATAATTCTTAAATGTCGTTAATTCAGGGTAACACAATAATGAACATAATTGAAGAAAAAAAATTCCACAGATGGCTGCCCTTTGCTGTCATGACATTCTTCACAACTTAGAAAATCATGCTGCAGGAGTTAAACCTACGGTTATTGCATGCTTAGAAAGGTTGATTGATGAAGAGGCTTCAAAGTTGGGTGGACATCGAGGAGGAACATCAAGCTGATTATACCATATTGATGAACAATTTTAGGAAATTGAATTTCCATCCAATAAATTCAGTATAGAATAATCAAACATTTGGATTCTTCTTCAACGTCCCTTATTCAAATACAGGACCTTATTGTTGAAAACAGAAGAATACAAGAGTCAGTTGCTTTTCCGTTATATTTTTATATAATAATAATAATAATAATAATAATAATAATAATAATAATAATGATAATAATAATAAATCTTCATTAATGAGAACTGTAACATGAACATAGCTCTCTTTCATCCTCTCTTGTCATATTTCTATAACAACTCAATACAACTCTAAATTAGTGTACTTTTGAAGATCGGCGTGTAACTCAAGAGCGTTCGGTCTTGATTCGTTGAGAAAGGTGACCATTCATCGATTCTTGTAAATTTTGTTCCATTTCCGAAACCTTAGTCACTAAATTGAATGCATCCAATTCGGCAAGTCGGGTGGCCTGTGTGAAGGAATTTGAGCTTCTCTTAACTCAGAGCTGATATTTACCCAGTGCTATCGCTTCACTCATTGATATGGCCAAACCCGCTCCAACAGATGATTTTGAAAAACCGTCCTGTACCTCTTGCAAGGCCAAAATACAAAGGTACGTTAATTACCACGAGTCCTGCGATGAAGCGTGCGCAGGCTCTGCCACGCCACTTTCAGTTTTACTGATGAAGCATCTAAAATTGCCACTACTTCGTAAACAGATGTAAAATTTCCAGTCGGAGGTACTCCCCCGCGCCCGAGAGGAAATTCTACTTTAAAGGAACAACTAGACATCCCTTTACAGTCTACTCACAGCAACAAAACTCACGTGGTTACAGCAGATCTGGCATTATCAGACATCCTGTCTGAGCTAAATCTTATCTGTGACAGATTGGATAAAGTGGAAGCCTCTATTAGCCCAAATTGGCTCTATCTCTGCTCAGAACGAACTGCTTCTGACTAAATTCGATCTGTTGGATTCCGAATTGACAAAGGTAGGAGCAACTCAAAAACAACTGACAGAAAACATAGCACAAAAGAAGGCAGCTATTGAGGAAACCAGAACCAAACATGATGGACGAATTTCTCGCTTGGAAGATGCAATTCGGGACAGAGAAGATATTATCAACGGTTTTGCTGCCAAACCCAACGAGGACCTACTGAACGTCATCGAAAAAATCGGTCTGCTGACTGGATCCAAGCTGGTCAAAGCTGAAATTGAGGATGTCTTTCGTATTTATTCAGAAGATCAAAACTGTCCGCAACCTATTGTTGCAAGCCTTTTAAATTCAAGGGCTCGCAAAGATCTAATATCCTCCAAAATAAAAAATAAAAAATCACTTATGGTTCACGAAATAGACACTAACTTGAAGGATGGAGCAGTCTACGTAAATAAGAATTTAACATTTAACACCTACTCACGTTTGAAATTGGTTAAAGAAAAGCTGCGTTCCGGCAAATTCTAAGGTAGAACATGGATATACAGGAAAAAGATTTAGATAAGGGATACACAGGTGGCTTCTCCAAATCCAGTGAGTGCACCTGAAGATGCAGACATCACTTTCCTCTTGAAAGCCCACATCAGCGCTCCTTCTACGAAAGGGTAATCCTGACTCTTTTCTCAGCCAACAGTCTACTCGTTGCATCCTGATTCTTTTCCACTGTGTACGAACCTCCCTATAAGGTATCCAGATACAACTGGTATGTTAAACGTTTTTTTTAGGTTTAGCTCATCTAGCTCTACTCTCAGCAACTTGCGTGTCCTAAGAAGCAGCAGTTTGTGTCCTCCTTCGTACCGATGTCTGATTCTTTTAATCCTCTTAGCTCGTCGACCACTGTTTTCGATGTCTCACCTCCAGGTCTCAATCAAACTTACGCGAATGGGTCATATTTAGGATCATTGCGCGTAGCTCATATCAATGCTAGATCTCTGATTCCAAAGTTGAATGACATTGTAGATCTAATTAACATCCTTTATTTTGAATATAAGAGGAACAGGAGCATTGATATACTCATTGAATCAATGAATAGCTCCTATTGGAGCAGCTTCATCTTCTTTTTCATGTGTAAAACACCAGGTTAAACCATAGCGAACACACCATGGAACGTTTTCCTACTTAACAGTGACAGCATTACATCTCTTTTCAGGAGTTTCATTCAAGAGTGTTTGCTGATAGAAAATCCTCCATCATCGTTGTATGGGAGTTTTATTCAAATCATTTTCTGAATAAAAATCCAGAGCGCTGTCTTCTTGATTTCCTCATAGCTTCAATCCTCATTTACTCCTTTATTTGAACATTTTGCTCCACGAATTTATCTCCTTTTATTTACGCACAGTGTCGCATTCAAAAGTTCAGAGTCGTATTCCACGAATTCCAATAGATCGAGCGCTCGCCTGCATCGTAAACTGAGGAAGGCGATGCCTCCATCAATCCGTTTCCTCCTTCTCCTCGTACATAATCGTTATAT
Source organism: Neuroterus valhalla (assembly GCA_011762715.2). Taxonomy (NCBI): domain Eukaryota; kingdom Metazoa; phylum Arthropoda; class Insecta; order Hymenoptera; family Cynipidae; genus Neuroterus; species Neuroterus valhalla. The sequence continues at coordinate 14,053 of WSXT02213036.1, read as the reverse complement.
GTTTCTGGTCAACCTTTAATTTTCCCAAACTATTTTTCAGTCATCCATACTTGAAGCAATTAGAAATTTGCTGTGTCGTATAATGTTAAAAATCATGAATGACTTTTGGATGAACAACTACATCTTTATGTTTTTATTTTATTCATTGTTTGTAAAGAAATTCAATTACACCATACAAAATCCAGCCGTCTCCCTCCCGCTCTCTTTTACCCATCTTTTACTGGAACATTGAGTTTGAGGTCTTTTTGACCTTTTTTTTTGTTTGAACTATCACACTTTCTGACCCATGCTTAAGCTGTTCAAACAGTCACTCTTCTGCGATGGTTCGCCTTGCAAAAAACACGAGCCTAGAAGCTTCAAATCGACATCTCAAGTAGTTTCTGACACATTAATTCTTTTATTTTTCTGTGCATCACATAATTCCGTAGGAAGCATTGCCTTCCAGAAGGAACAAGAACTTGAACTTGAACCTATAGAATACATATTAACGCATTTTCTATATACAACAGTTTGATGATTCCATTACTCAATACTGACCACACCAGCACGCTCATCATCCACTTTCTCATCTCCTTGTCCTCCTTAAGCCCATTTTCTTCGTTTTACGGGAAGTATAATAGAACTACTTTTTTTGCGTTTGCTGTTGCATACAGTTTGCCTGTTCTTATATCATTATAACTTTCCCCTCCTACCCATCTTCTGCTTCAAGTGTCCCAATAAACAACTGAACAAGAGGTGGTTCAACAGGCACCCTATATTAATATTACACAACTCATCGAATCAGCAACAGCACATATCAACATAACTTATGAAAACTTTTACTGCACACAACATCTAAGGTATTCCAAAATCGAAAACCATTTCTTGAGTAAGCTCCCAAAGAGTTTCGAATTGCATCCTCAACCACATTTTGATATGGAACAATTTCAAAGTGTCTGCATTTACACCGATCATAGAATTATGGTGAGGATAAGAGTCCAGGAGTATATTCCGAATGTTCTTGGATATCATTGTGGGAATAAGAACATGACCTCACCTTTTAGAAACGTAACTCGTGTGACTATCTTCGATCGACAAAACTTCATGCATGATTTAAATGCAGATATTCAATCACTGTTTTTATTTTATCACAAGAACTGCACTTTCAAGGTTTTCCAATATTATTGAGGAGAAGTGGGCATTATTTCGAGTTTTTCGATTGTGACTTGTGCAACTAGTTTGAATTCGAAGGTTCATGATTAGTTTATATGCAAACACTCGAAAATAATCTGCGTTACTTCAAATTTTTCCTACAAGAAATTTGTAGAATATGCTATACTTAAGGAGAGGAGGACCTATGACGAAGCCACTCAATGCATCTTCAGGTTGCGAATGGAATGCCCTTGTATTGGCAGTCCCTGCTAAATATGAGAACCTATGTTGATAAGCCATCTGCTTTTGAGAAATACTGATGCATGAAAAACGTAGCTGTCACTACGGGACGGTGGCGAATCGGCAAGAGTTTGACGTCTAAGATGCACGGTTCCACTCTTGGATTTCCGAATAAATTGCTACGATGTCAGTGTTATCCTCGATCGCAGGGATCAGAAAGCGCCTGCATACCACAGTAAAAACAAATTATGAACGAAACGCTCGTTTCAGTGTGGCAATTACCGCCAACAGAAAGTACCCTTAGTATTATACATGTTATCAAGTTAAGCATGGTGTGATTCACCGAATACTTTGGGTACGAATTTTATTCTGACAACTTTGTCGATCATACGCCAGAGTTTGTAAACATTGCAAGGTGCATTATTTGCAGCTTATAAAATTAGGTCACAATTCCATACATGCAGGAAGCTTGCATGCATGCAGAGCAGACCATCTTCTCACGTGGTACATATTAAGACCACTGAATTTTTTCGGCTTCAACTCACTGATCCGTATATTACACTGGATAGACGAAAGCCATGTATTTATAGGTTGAAAAAAGTGTGGATTAAAAGATATCGATACGAGTATCTTCTGAGGCGACAATACACAATATCTTGACCTGGCATGTTAATACATTCAGCTGACTCAAGAGAAGAACATACTCGTATTTATAGCTTTGATTCGACACGTGTTTATCACATCATCTACCTGATGCAATTAACATACCATCGATACTTCTATAACCATGGCATGAATTCGAAATAGCACCTATCAAAGGTTCCCCGCGTACTTGGCTTATCGTACCCAAAATGCCAAGATTAAGTCAACACCGGTCAGATTATACTTGCAGCAAAATTTACTTCCAAGTTTCCACTGTGACTCTGTGGTTCCTAAAAAACGCATTAATTTTGCTTTTAGGTGTCTTGTGGTGTCCTGGTGTCGGTTTGTCTTGTGGCTCTTGAAGGAGTCCTGAAGGGCCTCGTGAGAGAATCGCGTTAAGTGCCTCGCAACCTTCTGCGCTAGGTCTCAGAGGCCTTATATGGAGGCTCTTGATACCTTTGATGGAAGCTCTTGATAGCCACGTAGAAGGCTTGATAGGCCTTTGTCCTGTATTCTGTATGAGTGATCATATATCTCTTAAATTCGGAATCTTTGAACTTATCTCCACAATAGCTTTCTCCAACCTCCAACCTTTACTCTTTGCTATAATATTGTAGAAGGATCTAGAGGTTCTTATATTAAAGTCTGGTGGTTCTCGGAAAAAATCCTAAGGATTCCTTCAGAAAGACTCGTGGTAAGCCCCTTAGGATCCCTCGTTTTTTCTAACGGCTTTTGTTGAAGAATGTAGTGCTTGTCCTTGTATTCAGCTCTAAATAGCCACGTAGGAATCTCGGAACGCACCTATAGAAATCTTATACGCTCTTATAACGCCCTTATATAAACTAGCATGAGGCTTCCAAGGGCTTCCTCTGAATGTCTGATATAAGAGCAGCGGCAACATTGTCGATATTTGTTTGTAAAAGAGAAAGATATAATAAAAAGTTTTCATGCTATATAATTGGATATGTTATATATAATGCATTATCAACAACTGAACCGCAGGATCGGGTATAAAATCATCCTTCTAAATATGTTTTATCTTCACAGACGGTCTTTGCTGGAATAACGCTACAGGACAATCTTTTGAAGATACGTGGCGCTTCTATCAATGAATTTTTTGATGTTGACTATGAAATAACGTCTGCTTTCGATGTTGGTTGGCGAAAATAATTTTTGACCCTTAAGGATGTATAAGGTACAAAGAAAAGGAATTTCATGATCATTTTTTTCTGATTTCTAACTAGGCTAAACTATCAGAAGCATTCAGAAGAGGAATACTCCCCGATTCTAAACTAAGATATAATTGTATGAAGACCAGTCGCAAATTTCATAAACAACATTCTGAACCCGCAAGAACTAGGTGCTTAGAATGTCACAATGAGGTGGCGGATGCAGAAGACCTTGGCGTACGTGAGAATCTTTATTTCTAGTTTATTTCAAGCAGTATATCTGCTTCATCCTCATCTCCCTCTCATCAATTACCCTACTTCTAAAAAAAGCAAGTTTTGACTTAGATTTTATCTCATCTAAGAAGAGTGTCAGTTGTTGCTTGATTCCCTCGCAAATTGTTCGAAAACGTGGAAATACGTTAATACGGAAAAGAAACAGTTGCATAAACATACAAATACTTCAACTTCCAAGCCAAAAAAAGGGATCTAGAAGTAGATAGTTGAACGTTGAACCGAAAAAATGACAGTTTAGTCCTAGAGAAGTAAAGTGCGATTTTCACTAAACTTTTACGAGATTCGAAGTTTCGCACGAGATCGGAATCCGAAGTACGACCTTTTATTATAATAAATCATTTTCAAAGGATTACATCTGAATAAATGCCTAATTACGGAAGAAATAAATTTTTTCACACATGATTCAGTTTTCAACAGGATAATCCAATAAGAGGAAAAACAGATTTCGATCTAAGATTCACAACAGTCCTATCTAACTTGAATTTCATTCAGGAGAAGTTGAATTCATCCATGAAGATAAAACTATGAGCATTCATAGTTGAATTCCTTAAGAGAACAGAATGAGTTTCAGTATCCGAAAATGACTTTTCAAAGACGCAATTGAATTTGTAATCGTAAAAGATGAACTTACACTCGAAGAGATGATTTTCCAAGTAAAGAAGATAACTTTCCTACATAAAAAAAACGATTTTCCAACAAAATGAGTCAATGATCTCGAAGTCGGAAAAATAGAATGTGACATAAAATAATGATTCTGAAACGGAGAAGGTCAATTATGAATTAAAATAGTGAATTTGAATAGTCACTCCACATGCATTATCGACCACCGTCCAATCAATGAATTAGAAATCAGTCATGGGATCCTTTTATGGAAGAATTTGAACGAAATTGAAAATGAAGATTTTTTTTCCACAGATGGCCCATCAATGCTGTCATGAAATTCTTCCTGACTTAAAAAAATATGTTGGACCAACTATAGAGACGGCTGTCACATGCTTCGAAAGGTTGATTATTCAAGCTGCTTCAAAGTTGAGTGGACATCAAGCAAGAATATCAGGCTGAATATGGATAAATATGGATGAACAATTGAGAAATATTGAATTTATATTTGACAAATTCAAATGGCATGCCCAACATTTAAATTCAAATACTGATTGTTTAGCACAAAGTAACATAAGGGTCATTTTGTTCTTTTGCTCATCCGTCATTTTATCGAAATAGGATCCTTTTCGTGAATACAAGTAAAAAACTACAAGAATTATATTATTCAAGCAACATACACTCAACGCCCGAATCGTTGCCACCCGATCTCTTGCCAGCTTCACGTCGGGTTGATTCCCCCCCCCTCCTCCCTCCACCCTCTCGAGCAACGCTTGATAGCCAACACTACTCAAGGAGGCAGGGGGGGGGTACTGTATTGGTTGGAGTTGTTCATTCGGCGACGCTCTGCGTGCAGCATACGTTGCCCTGAGTTTATTGCTGCTCGATCTCGGGCCATCTACCTCCGACGCCGGCCACGATTTGGGAGAAGAGTTTAGATTCTTTCTACTTATTATTTATTGCTTGAAAACTCCTTTTATTTATAGATATTGTTCTGAGTTTGTGCAACTCTCGCTTGCGGTAACGCGCTGTACTCCGCTCTACTAGAATCTTAAGAGTCGCGATAATTTTTTTTTCACTAATCTCTCTTCTCAGTATACCTATCTCCTCTTTCTCACTTACTTACTTCAAGAGACCAGCAGCTTTCAAGATTTCGATCAGAATTGGTGCGACTTGCGTTCACAGTGTCGAGCTGCAGACGACTTCACCAAAATCTCCAGACCCACGATTATTTTCTTTTCGCTGATCTCTTTTCTCATTATTCCCATCCTATCTTTCTCACTATTATGATAAATCAATTTTGAAAAATTATTGATTTATTACATGTTAATTGAATGTATGGTGATCTTCAATGGGAATAGCAAGAGACCAGCTGTTCGCGACATTCTGATCAGGGTTGGTGCGACTCGCGGTCGCGGTGTCACAGCGTTGCACCGTACTCTCTCTCTCTCTACCAAAATCTCACGAACTACGATGATTTTCTTGTGGCTGATCCCTTTTCCCACTTAACATATTCCATCCTCCCCACTCTAGTAAATAATTTCAAATATGACAGCGAATGAATCAAGTTTTAATAAGTAGAAAAGATAGGTGAGTGGCCGACAGACGGTACTATCTTAACACAACAATCGCGAAGAAATTGCTTGAGAGAATTTACTCGAAAGCGTTACCTTTTCCTTGAATATGATATAATCGCAATGCAGAAGAATCGTAATGACTTTAATAAGTATGGTAAAGGATTTAAATGCACTCATTTGCGCCACCAGTCTTGAGCCAACAGACGATAGCCAGTGATCTTAACCTTTAGCTGGCCTACGCCTGGCCACAATCATAGCTGGCACACTGAGACATTTTTGACCCACGTTCAATTTGTAAAAAATCACAGGTGTGTATGATCTACCAATTTATAATGAAAGTCATGGCGTTTCCAAAAAAAATATTTTACAAGTTAAAAAAATATATTTGATCTTTGATACAAATAATTATTGATTATAAAATATGTGGAGTACCTAATGATGCATGTAAGGACAATCAGTCCCCGAAAATGAGGGGCTTGAGGGAGGAATGTATGAAAATATATGAGATGCATCAACTACACGCAAAAATCAGCGCACTGCTACAGCCGGCACTATGGAGCAGACTTCATAGAGTCACCCAGCACATGTGTCCAGCTTATGCTCTTACTCTCGACGCACAGTGGTCAAAAATCATGAAAAGTAGTCCATAATGGAAAAATTTTTCCTTTTTTTTTGCTATTCAAAAGGTCCAGTATAAGTAGTGATACCCTTAGCGTCGTTTAAGATTGATACTTAAGAACACATGTTGCTAGAACCAACTTCAGCCTCTCTGTTTCATAGACGTTAAACGCGTCGAACAAGTCAAACACGTCGCGACATGTTGAACCAGTTTTTCAAAAGTGCACAGTTTTTGAATAGAGAGACCAATTTGGATGTCACAACATGGATTGATCTTGCAAATGTAAGTACTTTCAGCTATACAAACTACCCAAGTGCTCGACAAAGACGAATATGAAATATGTTTAAACTGGTTCAACCGGGAGCATGTGTTATTTTTCCTGAATGACGGTTGCTCCCAGGTGGACCCTGCGGTGGTTGTTCAACCAATATTTTATTATATATCTTACCCTTATTATAAAGATCTATCACCGCCACCGGCGCTGCCGTGCAGTAAAGACTACTAAGGTGGTCTACCAGAACCCCGGCTAGGGCCTCCCTATGTTTTTAAAAAATACAGAATAATGTCAGTTAGGTTAGGTAAGGTTAGGTTAGTACATAGATGAATATTGGGGACTATGTTTTCAGTTAGGGATATATATATATATATATATATATATATAGAGAGAGAGAGAGAGAGAGAGAGAGAGAGAGAGAGAGAGATGGAGGGGGGGGGGTGCTAATAAAAACATACATACTATACCTAATGCTACATAGAAAAAGTATTCTTCGTTCATATAAAGTATCATGTTTCATACGAACATTCAAGATCAAGTTTCTATTTTTAGCTCATACAAAGTAACATACATGGTATTATTGTCAAAAACTTACGAAGGAACACTTATTAGGGGGGGGGGATATCATGCCTCCCAATATCATTTGGGGTTGGTCCCCCCACTAGGCCTCTGCTATAAGGAAATATAAATAAGGTATCATAAAACAATTTTTTTATGTTGAAACTCGGAAATTTACAATTTTTCAGTTGTATGAACTGATTGAGAGATGATTTCCTCAATCTTCTGTTAGAGAAAAAATCATGGTACTATCAGAAAAGGAAATATTCTTATCTTGGGACACTTGCAGTTCCGAATACTGAATGATTCGGGTTTTTTCTTTCGGCAATCCTCCAATCCGTGGATATTATAAATTGCAGTGAGTTTTATTATTAGCGAACCTGTTAATCCTGTAATGTTTCGAAAATGTCGGGTATTATATTATTCTGTAGTTTTCCAATTTGATATTTTTATATTATTAGCAACGTTGTCAGTTCAGAATTTTTTTTCTCGATTTTCTAAAATGTCGATAATTTTCATTTCCATGATTTTCCAGTCGTCCCTTAACTTAGTATATTTTTGAATTTCAGAAATTTGTGCTTTGCAGATTCACGTGAATTTTATAGAATTGTGAGTTTGACAAAAAATAAATTCCAACCTTATAAGATGTGAAATCTTTCAATTCAGAAAGACGGTTTATCATAAAGGGTATTTCCCGTTAACGATAGTGAAATGCCACCCTCCGGGTATCCCAAAATGAACTTGAGCTATCTTTTCCACAATATTTAAGAGGTAGGTTGGCCATATAAGTAGCCACCGTTTCCTATCCTATGTATGTATATATGAGCTGAAAACCATCATTTTACAATATATTTTTTTCTCCAGAACCGATAGTGATATCGCAAAGAAAAAAAGCATTTAATACTCTTGAAGAGGAATTTTTGTGAATTTTTTCGAGTCATGACATTGAATTTTCCTAACCTTAGAAAATTATCTAACCAAAAGAAAATTTTCGGAATATGATAACTCTGTACAGAAAAATGGCTGCACAACATTTTTTTTTAAATGTATGGTTCTTCAAGACGAATATAATGGATAGATGGAAAATGTCGATTTTTAATACCATATTGAACTAGTCATGAAAAATTCAACAAACGCAGAATATCTAGAAGAAACAGCATAGTGCGTACTCGTATATTCAACAATAAAAAATGGATGCATAAATGATCAACAATTACGGACGGCTGATCGCACCCACGTTGTTTGATGTATAAATCTACTTATATATGTCTTCATGTACTTGTATATATCATGTACATGTATGCATGTTGTATTTGGAGTGATTTCTTAATCATATATTACAAATAGTAGTGAACATAGGAAATGTCTGATCATAATTTGATGGGTCCACTACTGGAGGACGAAGAGAAAATGGATATGAAGTCAGAAATGTGAATTACAACAAAAAATTTAGGACAGATAAATATTTAAATACTATTTAGTGGTACGTGGCAACTTGCACGAAATGAGAGAATGACAATAAACTTCCTTATGCATCAATATCCGCAAAGAAGACGCATTCATAGATAGACTCTCATTACTTCAACGCTTAATTATTGGATTCAAGAAGCTACATTTCCTATGAAGTACATTCTTATCTGCATCACTTTCTTTATCTATCACAGGTACTTAGTCTCCAGAATCAAACAATTTGGTCAACTGTTCCGCTGGTTTGATAATTTTAGAGAAAAATCTTGCATGAGCTAGATGATGAATAATCGCAGCTACATGGGAACAATAGCTGACGGTCCTATTGTCATGAGCACAGTTGCAACAGTATCGTTTAATACATTCAATCCTATTGATATTTTGTTCATAATGATCATAAGGTTTGTATGTTCACTATTCATATGTCTCGAATTCACTTCGAATCTAATTATGCAATAATTAGGCGTTGAAGTTATGAGAGTCTCTCTATGAATGCGTCTTCTTTGTGGATATTGATGCAAAAGCAAGTTTATTGTCGTTCTCTTATTTCTGGTAAGGTGCCACGAACCACCTCACAGCATAAAAATATTTATCTGTCAATATTTTTTTTCTAATTCCCATTTTTGATTCAACATTTATTTTCTCTTCGTCCTTCAGTTGTGGCAGTAGAGAATAATTGATAGCGATTTCTTATATTTATAAATATTTCTATTATATGATTAGGAATTCACTAAAAATACAGCATGCATCCTTTAGCCGTAGAATAAACTAAAATAACACTGAAAAATATTTGTCTCGTAATTTTCTTTTTGCTTATAAACTTATAACTTGAATATCCGAGATATTCGATTTGAACTGAAATTGACCAGAATCCTGATGTAAAATGAACTTCTAGGGCAAAACCACATATAAAAAGCATTCTTATATGTATATGTAGATGTACAAATATATGAGTAGATTTATACATCAAACAATGTGGGTGCAATCAGCAGCAGTTTCAAAATTTTGGGTACTGGCCGAGAAAAAGTAAATAGTGCAGTGTCGTCTGCATATAATCCGATGGAAACTTCAGGAACATCAGAGATGTTGTATGTATAGATAATGAAGGAAACCGGTCCTAGGATGCTACTTTGGGAAGCACTCGCTTGAATGCATTTTTCTTCCGAGAGTCTCTGGTCTGTTTTGACTGGAAATTTTCTGTTGGTGAGATAGAAATGTATAAAGTTGATGAGTCCTCTTGAAAGATTGTGATTTATTAGTTTTCGAAGCAGTTCAATATAACAGACACTGTCAAAAGCTTCTTCAACGTCAAGCAAAAAAGCTCCAGTATGTTCTCTTCGATGAAAATTTAGGCTAATGGTTTCAGTAAGCTTAAGCTTCATGTGTTGCATTGAGGGGCCTTTTCTAAAACCGCATTGTTGTGATTGAATCATGCTCTTTTCCTCAAGGTAATGGTTTATGCGAGTGAGTATTATCTTTTTGAAAATTTTACCTCTTGTATTGAGGGGACTGATTGTTCTGTAGCTAGTTGGTTGGTATAGATCTTCTGGAGAACTGAAATGTGAGCTTTTTTCCAGGATCGAGAAAGTAGCCTGATTCAATGCAGGTATTGAAGGTTGTCGCAAGGAGAGTGAGGCACGAGATAGGAAGTTTTTCGAGAACAAGATTTGAGATTAAATCAGGGCCATGTGCTTTCTTGTTTTAAGTAGTTTTAATTTGGATTCTCATTTCCTTGTGGCTTAATTCTTGAAATTATCATTACGTGGGATTCTAAGATACTAATTGACCATTCTTTCACTCACAGATATGTGTTGTGGTCAGATGATTTGTCATGTGAGGCGAAGTTAGTTCCATAATTTGCAGCTAGGAGATATGCTTTGTCGAAAGGAGGAAGCATGGAAGTTTGATGAGGGTTTTTGAGAGGAGGAATAGTAATTCGCGTCTTTGCCAAGGCTTTAGTCAAACGACGTATAGTATTATCTTTGATTTAAAGTTCACCTCCTTCCTCATTCCAATTTTCCCATACGTGCTCTTGAACTTTATTTCTCTTTCCTGAACTGGAGAGTTCATCCAAAATGATCGGAAGGTTCCAAAAATTACTGGCTTCGATGAAGTTTTTTGACTTTTGATACGTGTCAAACCTATCGATACAAACATATTGAAGAACCATTGTCTCGAAACAGCAGAATCGTACGTAACAAAATACATTTGGTACTTCATGCCTTCCTCAATGCATAAAGTCTTAGTTCACGCTCCTAATATAATCGACTTCCCTATTTTTCCGATTGATCACTTATCAGATCAGAATAGGCAAAAGAAGCTCAGAATAGAGACTTTGAAAGGAAGGGTCCATATCGAGTCACATGTGGTTAGTCTCTTCTGCGGCATCTATTATGAGTATATTGCCAATCTCTTGGTTAGCCTGCTGATCCAAATTGTCTCCCTGCAGCATCTTTCCTCCACCCAAATCGCACAAGTGTGGCAAGACTCTCGAACCCGTTTCAGCTATATGACCTACATTGTTCCCAAGAAAAGTCACAAGGGTGCTTTCCTGCCCCCACGGGACTTCGGATAAGAGGGAGATATGTGACCTACATAACCAATCACAGGGGTGCGTTCCCGCCCCCTTCACACGACTTGGGACAGGAGGACGGTATTCGATCGGCAACATTTCCATGGACAGTATTTTGCCACTTCATGGTTCATAAGGCTTGCCGCACGGTTGGTAATCTCCTTGGGAGAGATGCTAGAAGGAGACATACCGCAAGCGATACTTGCCGCAAGAAAGACATGCGGCTCTGAGGCTGGCCAAGGTATTTATAGGTCTCCACAGCATGCGGGGCTGTTTAATAGTACTTTCTTCTACAAGCTCCGGTTCAACACCTACATTCACGTACCAGAGAAATCCTTAACCACTTGTTTAATCCAAAGTCCGTACCGATTTGTCGTGTGTACCTCGTGACGCTCTTAGTTGTCACAAGATGTATTCCCGAAGATTTAGTGAACCTTCTGTTCACAGGGGAATCAATTTCTCCCTGTACCCCACTGCTTGTGGATAATCCTCCAAGGTTGTTAACAGGAAGATAATAATCCTATAGAAAAATGAATCGGAAGCTTTCTGGTAGTCAATCCAGGCAATTGACAGATTATGTTGGTGATTCGTAGCATTTTTGCAAATACTCCTGTCGGTCACACCTTCTTTCGACCGCCTGTGACGTTCTCCTCCATCCAAAATATTCGCAAATCTCTCTTATACTGATCTAAATTTCCGAAAAAGTTTGTCATTTAGCATATCTGTAAAGATCTTATACACATCTTAAGTAGGGAAACAGTGCGTCCTAACACCAGTTACTGTGGAATATGGATCAACCACTTTCAATATGAGTTGATGATCGGGGCTGGATATTAGTGTGTAGGAGTGAACTTTTCCCGCCACAAGTTCTAATAAGATCCTTAGCATTGTTGATGGCTCGAACATCCTCGTGCTTGGTTGAATCTTTGACAAATAAGGGAGGATCGCTGAAGAGACGCGATGAGTCTGCGGGTACTCTTCATGTTCACTTGATGCAAGCATTGTGTTTGAAAGTAAGGATGCGAAAACGAAATGCAATATGGCCTAAACGGAGACAAGATAGGAAAAGTTGATAATTTGGTGTATCTTGGAAGTATATTCACTGCTGACGGGAAGATAGATGCAGAGATTCCCAGACGGATAAATTATGGTATAAAGATAATCGGCAATGTACGGGCTATTACTAAAAGTGAATATGTAACAAATACAGATCAAATTGCGATATATAATTATGTGCCAGCACCAAGTGCGCTGTACGGTAGCTAGACCTGGACGTATCAAGAAAAGGAAAAGAGTAAACTCAACGCGATCGGCATGCGATTCCTGCATAATATGTGATAGAATGTAGGAATAAGACCCTAAAGAGGAGCAATATGAAGAGCCGTAGGAACACAAGAGTTTGTTTGAAAAGATACTTATAATGTAAAAGAAGAAAGTGTTGTATATGGATGTCTAGGATAGGGATGTTTGAAGAGCAATTGTATGTAAGAAAAAGATAAAATCCTGAAAGAACGATTTTGAATACTAACTTCCCCATAGTATAGGAATAGTCATAGGAACTTCAAGTTGAGAAAGATAAAAGAAATAATTGCACTGTTTGTGGAATTAGAAGAAGTATTTGACATCAAAAATAGAAGGATGCTTGTCATAGATTAGAGGAAAGTTGATAAAGAGAAAAAAAAACGGATGACAAAGATGTTCATGGCAACTCAGATAAGGATGAAAATAGGAAGAGATAAATATAGTGCAAGATATTATAGATATTATAGAGATAATATAGTGGCAAGAGTGTAAGGGTAAGTAAGAAGAAGATGGAGACTGCACAAGTGTCAGGCAGATTACGGACGAAGAAATGAGAGATATCTTTGGTACATTCGCAATGGTGAAAAAGTTGATGAAAATGGAAATCGATATGAGGTTAAGGAAGCTTCCATTTTTAAAGCATCAAGAAGTAGGGATAGTGGTTGGGTCGATATGTAGAAAAAAGTTCTTAAGGTACAATCCCCATCAAGACTAGACTTGGATTTTTCCAGATGATTCGTATTGAATGATCTGATAACATCAGGAATGGAATATTATGTATCGAGAAAATTCCTATTTACACAGAGAAAGCCGTGGAATGAAATCTTGGCTGGTTCTCGAAAAAATCCCGGACATATCGACCCTTTATTCACTTTGTTTTTTTATTTTTTTTTTTATTTTGGCTCTTGTGTATCCTTGATCGTTGCGTCGTGGATTTGAAGGTTGTTCAAAGCTGTACGTTCGTAAGTAATAGTCAATTGTTCTTGCGATAACTGAATAAACATGTTACGTATGTAAGCTATTAGGCATATAAAGAGGACTTTTTAGGTTAAACAGAAGTACTCCCAGTTCGTCTCTTATACGAAATTGGAATCATTAAAAATTTATCCATTCATGAAGTGTGCAATCTTTTGCTTCCTAGCGTTTCGTGCACTTGTTGTGAGTCACCTACAATTCCTTAATATATCATCAATCGTTACACTGAATAATTAACTTACATATATACATATATGGGTAATTCTCCACAGACAGGGCACTTTCGTGTCCAAGGGTTATATTACTGAAACTATTGATTTTATTGATGTCAAACTTAGTGAAGATCTTCATTTTAGTACCTTTTAATAAGTTTCATAGTAAAAATTATATTATATTATCATAGCTCGAAGTAGAAAAATATCATTTGGCCAAAAAATGTCTTTAGGAGATGTCCACAGACGCCTGAAGCAAATTTTGGAGCCACGCATAAAGTAAATAATGAAGTATTTTAAGATTTTATGTTCAAGGGTCTTGAAGTTTGATTAGAAAATGAGAGTTTTTATGAATAATATTTTAATTTCAATGCAATGTTTGCAACATATGCACGCAAATATGAGTGTCCACGTAAATATT